>CAUYLG010070343.1:0-48655 GCA_963573385.1 Cacajao melanocephalus
AGCCTGGGCAATAGAACAAGAATCCCGTTCTCTCTCCCTCTTTCTCTTCCTCTTTCTTTCTCTCTTACATTCTTTTTTTTCTTTCTTTCACTCTCACTTTCTTTCCTCTCTTTTTCTTTCTTTCAAAAAAAAATAATAAAAAATTAAAAAAAAAAGAATAACCCAGGGAACTTTAAAAAAAAAATACAGATTTATAGGTTCCCATCTTCTGAAATTGGAGGAGAAGCCTAAACTTAACCTTACCTTTCTATTTTTTTTTTTTTAAATCCTGAGGTGATTTAGAGGTAATAGCCAGGTCTGGGAAAAAAAAAATTAAATAAATAGTCTTTGGAATGTCTGCACCGTAGTTCATCACACTATTCTTCTACTATTGGGCATGTAGATATTTTCCAGTATTTCACTATTGTACATAGTGCTGTGATGAACATTTTTATGCTTATGACTATCTTTTTTTTTTAAGACTGTTTCCTTGGGCTGGAATCCCAAAAGCCCACGAGTGGGATTACCAGGTCAAAATGCATGCACTTTTAATTTGGTAGCTGGTGATACCTAAGGTCAAATTCCTTTCTAAAGTGTTTTATCAATTTGTACGACCTCTAGCAATACACACATTCATTCCATACCTCTGTGTATTTCAATTTCATAGCAACATGTTTATTTGTATGGTTTCAGTGAAATTATACACAGCATTTACTATGGCTCCGAATCTCTGGCTCTGGTTGAAGTCCTTTTGTTCATGTGGCTTTAGTGGATGTTAATATCACAGCATTCAAATGCAAGTGCATAAAGGGATACACACACACACACACACACACATACACACTCTCTCTCTCTCTCTCACAGTCCCAGATGTTAGATTTCCAAGGAGGTGAGGGGTAGGAATATCAGTCAAGTATTTGCTTTCATGTATTGGAAGCACTGAGATATGAAGGAAAATGAAATGTAGTATGTGAAGTTCAGCCTCCTCTTCCTCACTTAATTCTCCCTTCCTCTTTTTACCAGTTCACTGCCTCCATCCTAGGTCCCAGGGCCTGCAGGGGTTGTATTCTCTTTTATTCACGGCATAACACCAGTCTTTGTGTATTACCATTGGTTCACCTGATCTTTTGTCATAATCTAACTGCCTTTATGGTCACAGTGAAAAGGTGTATATTCAGTCCATCCCTTCCCCTAACTCTGCAACCTGCCCCCAACCAAATATACAAAACCTGCCCAGGGTGCCATGGATGGAGTAGGCCCCTGAACTGAGGAATAGCTCAGGAGATAAGTATGCTCTCAGGTAGCCAAGCAATGCATAAACTCTCCGAGTACCCACCAATACAGATCACAAGTTGTGGTCATCTAATCACGAGAGAATGGATCAGAGCCAGCAACTCATTTCATATAGGTCACTCAGGAGCCCAAGACAGAAATAAATTTAAATCAAGGCAATCAAGAGGTGAAAATCTTCATATAACTGGAGGTGTCAGGTGCAAAGCTCATCAATATCCTAAGTTGTCCTAGATCTCATTAAAAATCATAACTTTAACCTTTAGTATATGATAGTTCTAGTCTAATTTTTATTATGATGTTACAGGGAATTTATGCCTATTTTATAGCAAATGTGCCGTTGTGAAAGTGATAATGTCGGATATTTACTTTTACATTTTCTTCCGCATCGAATTCTGCCCCAATTTTGGGATGTTTCTGCTTGGGACAGTAATCGCAAGTTGTCAGCTTCCTTGACGTTTATAGGACCTTGGTTTCTCAGCCATAGGAGACTGATTGAGACAATAATGCAGGCAACATGTACCTCTTGAAAAATTCTTGCAAATGAGCTCTGAGGATTACTTGAGCTTGGAAAAAGGAACTGCTATATACCCTTGATGAGTATGATACTCACTTTTCCATCACTACATAGAACTGAGTCTGCATGGATGGATGGGTGGGTGGGGAAAAGAGGTTTTGACAACATGACGGGATCAGCCATGGAGATGAATAAAATCATGGAGGTTTTCTTGAGAACACACTCAGATTCCTTGGCTGTAGGTTAGTTCTCACATGAGAGAATACATGTTGTATCCTATAAAAAGGTGTTGTTCTACCAAAATCTATACATAAAATTAACTGACAGCAGAAACAAGTAACACTGTGCCATTTAATAGAAAGAAGTAAATGAGGGCAAGATAAAGTACCTCTTCTTCCCCTCTTCCTTGTTAATTCTGCATCTCCCACCTCTCCTGTGGTATTAGAGAAATATTTGAGTTTTGTTTTATTTTGTACCATTAACATTAAAAAATTGACCCAGAGAAGATGATTGGTTATAAGCTTGAAAACTTGGAAGTAGAGGAAACCCTAGCTCTAAAATTCATGTTTTCAATCACCACGATATAATAAAAATAAAACCTCTTGAAAGGTTATAAAGCACCATACCATAACAACATGTTCTCCAGTCTCTCAAAAGAGCCAATACTTGGGCAAAGACACCTCTCTACTCTCTCTTTAATAAGAATTTACACCTTCCATGGAGCACTTTTAGGGTGAAAAAATGGAAAACTGGGCGGGGCATCCAACTTCCAGTGACCTTTGTCACTAACACCAGTGCAACTTTAGGCAAGTATTGGGACTTTAATCAAAAGAATGATGTTCTCAAGGATGAAGAATACTTGCTTAGGGCTGTAGTGAAAAAAGATCCATTTTTCACACTTCCAGAATCCCTTTGATTTTCTTAAAGGAACTCAGAGAGAGGAAGTTTTGTACAAATCAATACCTTAAGTGTTTATAATATCTTCACTTCAATAACTTTAAAGCCAGTTTTTTCATTATAAGTGGTTAGCAGATCTAGATGTTTACGATATTTGGTAGCACACAAATGAATTTATTTCCTAGTCCAAAAAAAAAAAAAAACCCATGGTGAAAATGTGTTGGTATTTTAGAGTTTTAAAAATCCCATTTAAAACATTTCTTTCATTTAATATAAGATGGTATTAAGTGATTTCCTCCAATAATACCTCCATGATATGAAACAGCACTGTGGTCACCACAGGCTCACTATACAGTGGCTTCATGCCCTGAAAGCAGTTTCACAGGAAACAAGCAGACTGTGTTGGGGAAAGAAAAGGTCCCTCAAGGCTACCATGAGGCACACAGGCACTCTGCAGAGCAGAGGGGCTTCTGGGACCCTCAGAGTCATATCCTCACTTCTGACTTTGTTGCAAGAAAGTGAAGAAGCTTCCCTTCATGTACCCAGCTGGCACAGAGTTTCCTGTTTCCTCTAGCAAAGAAAGCTGGGGTCAGGGCCTCCATCGCCACTCCCAGAGTTGACTGCAGGATTTCTCACCATCTGTTTTCTTTGTCAGGTGCTATGGGAGAAAAGCACTTGGTTGGCTCCATCAGGGCTGGAGAATCCTCTTTAATATACATAGCCAAGTGAACAAGGTTATTTTCAGCTCCTAGGTATGCAGGAACTGATTCATGTAAAAGTGTAATGGTCTTCAGCAACATGCCCTTATACCTCATGAAGTGGCTTACAAAGCTTGGATGCCTTGCCTCATGATCTACACTTGTTGTTATTAATAATATTGATGATAATGCTGATATTATATTTGGTAATAATACTAACAGGAAGATCTTCCAGGAAAGTCCATTAGAATGATATGGGATAATGGCTTCCTAAATTTTTTTAAATGTTTACAAAAAACATGTCATTGTAGATTTAGAACATTATACTCATACGTGTACAAATATATATGTTGTGCATGTGTATATATACATATATGTGTATGTGCATGTGTGTGTATTTTTGTAAAGTTGACATTCTATAAACCAAATCTCCAGTTTCTCAGGGCATACTGGAGGGGATTCTCTCATTCTGCAACTCTTTTTTTTTTTTTTGGAGCATAATGTTCTGTCCTACGAGTGTTCATGCTGCTTTGAAGAATGTCCAAATGGCAACCAGGACGACTCAGGAGAGTTCTGTGAAAGCTACATTAAAAGGGCAATGGCTTGTTCCATATTTTTGAACATGTGCAAATTCCCTTGCTTACACTTTGTATACTTCCCCATTTCTGTGTTTGCTTCCAGAAAGGAGAGGGCCAAGAAAGAGCTGAACTTGTTCCAGAGGGAGGTGTTTCTGGCAGGTGTAAGGATTTTAAGATAATAAAAACATGTAACAACCAGCAGTCCCCTCAGCTGAGCCACAGCTGCCTCTCCATGCTGCCTACTAAAGCCTGCTTTGGAAGTGTTCTTGGCATCAAAAACTAAGCAGACCCACTTCTGTGTTTCCAGCCATTTGATCTTCTTACCACTTAGCCCATCACAGGGGATTCCCAACCACTAAATTAGGAAAGTTTGAGAAGCCCTTCATTTCCACACCAGTTGCCATCAACTGTGGTAGGCAGAGCATACCATCTTATCTTAAGCACATCATTTTTCTCAAAGAGCTTGTGGCAAATGAAAAGACACGGGGATATCATTGAATCGAGGAGGATAATGTGTCAGCAGTTATGCATTTGGGAAAAAAAAACATGTTTTCATTTTAAAGGTGGGAAATCCTACAATCTTCTCTTCCTGAACTAAACTTAGGATCAACATAGGTGAGAAAACGGAGTTGTCTTTTCTTTTGTATCTGCTTAATGTGGGTGAGAGCCACAGTGAGCTGAAACTTGACTTCATTTTGATTACTTTCATGTAGGTAGGAGAGAGATGTTAAGAATGCTTTAGACATACATTTTTATAAGGGTTTAAGAGGCTTTAGGCCAGCATGGCTGGTTTTCTAAGATTTCCTTTATGCTGTGTGCACATTTTTGAGTTTCAAACTAAGATTCTATGAGCCTGCTATTTTCAAGTGCAGATAACAACATGATTGAAACAAATCTCTATTAAAGAAGAACAAAGATGGATGAACACATTTGCTTTCATTTTATTGGGACTTACCAAATGCTGAGAGTTTAAAAAAAAAAAAAAGCTAAAAACCAATATTGCATAGAAACAGGAGCTGTGCGAGAATATTTGATGTTTAAAACAAAAACAAAAGCAAAACCCCAGTAGAGATATTTCACAAAAATTACTAGTAAAGTTGAAAAGCAAGACATTTTAGTCTGCAGCAGGGTCTTTCCCAAGCTCTAGGTTATGTAAAGCTAAGCAGTGAGTATTAATTTAGCCTCACAACAATTTTCCTGTGATTAGTGGTGATGGTGGTGTTACTTAATCTTTCTGGAAAAAATACTGGGCTTACGTGGTATGAAGATTTATAAACTGGTGATTTTTAAATTGGGGAATATATTTTCAACATTTTTTCCCTACATGTTAATACTGGCTTGATTCTCCAGTCACATAGATCAAGATGTATCAGAAATAAGAATCTCCTCAAGAAGTACTTATATACGTGTACGTTGATTTAATGTAAAAAAAATTGTGTCATTTCACAAGTTGACATAAACGTCAGAGATACCTTTATGTGTATGTGTATTTTTGTAAGCTGTTATTCACCACTGACTCTTCCTCGTGCAGGCCAGACTGGGAACAGACTATTTCTGTTAGCTAGGATGTCTGGCTCTTGATCTACAAGCACTAGACAGAATTGGGTTGGAATATGGTGTGACAGGGCCAAGGTCGTAGGCTGGATTCCAATTAGCGTTGCACTGGGGATACAACTGTGTCCTAGGGGCACAGATGCCCTGGTCATCTTACTGAGAGGTAGATATGGTTGATCTCAAGGGGAATCTGAGTGTGAATGGTCCAGTAGGATCAGTCATGTCCACTGAGACATACACCTAATGTACATGCCCCACCATGGTGGGCTTCTCCTTCATGGCCACAAGGTGCTGGTCATGAGTCCTAAATGAAAAAGTTTAGGGGTTTAGGGGGTTGGAGGAGGAAACTTCTCCATGTTTCATGGCTTTATTTTCTAGGTCATCTACATTAAGACTTTTAAGTCAAGATTTGATTTTTAGTCTGAAATCATTTTTTTTTTTTTTGCGCTGAGAGAGAATTCTATTTCAAAATACTGAGAGATGTAACGCACTTACAGATACATATATACCTGCATATACCCAGTATAGGTTAATTGGCTAGATTTTATTCATTAGGCAGATAAGATAGAGCAGTAAAAAGAAACTTGACTTTGGAATCAGGCAAATTTAAATTAGCGTCCCAGTGCTACACACTACTTTCTACTTGTATAACCTTGGGAAATTTTGATAATTTACTGAGTCTTGGATTCCCAAAGGATAAAATGGGATATGTCTGTTATACGTGTTTTTCTCATTTGGTTTTGGTGATACGCTGAACTCTTCCTTGTCTTGCACTACCTTTCAGCTCTTTTCACTTCTGCGGTTTTGGAGTTTTGAGCTTCCTTAAAAGAAAACTTTCTATGCCAGCAAATAACAACTTTGAAAGTTTCCCTCCCCCTTCCAGTAGGGCTAGCTCCAACCTCCCCTATTGCCCACTTTTGCATAAATGCACTCTAGCGAGTGTTGTATGCATGTGAGTAGTTATTGGGGTGAGAGCTTCAGGCAGTACTTAATCCCATGTCCCTAAGCTTTTCCATCTTGAGTTTTGTGCATCTTTCGGTTTCCTATCTAGAAAGGGCATTTCATGTAGCCTAGACTGTTGCCACACTGGGAGGGGAAAAATGACAATGAGGGCAGATAGATTAGGAAGAGATGATGTCACAACCTAAAGACAGAAGACAAAATCTAAACTGGAACAAAATAGAATGTCCTCAGATGTTCATTCAGGGCTTCTTTAATTCATTCTGTCCTCTGAATAGCAGAGGACATTATTTTCCACCTAGCTCTTTCAGGAAATACATGAGGGAAACTCATATATTTGAGTTTAATATGAGTCTATATTAAAAACTGATTATATTTACTTAAATCTTAGAAGCTAGATTTAGATTAATCCAATAATGGACATGCAAAGCAAAAGAAGACTACAGAATTCAATTCGGAAACTGACAGTCTGGGAATACATGTTGCTATTCTGAGCGATTAGTTATTAATGTCAAGAAAATGTGATATCTTACTCTTGCCCTGTGGTAAGGTTGTTGTATCATGACACAAATCATAATGTGGTTAGGTATTACAGCCTAAAGTATGTGCCTTTCAGGACAGACAGCCAACAACCTTAGTAATTGGTCATCTCATCCAGAATACATTTTGGTTGTTACAGTGGAAACTGATAAATGCCCACTGTATTCACCCAATGATGGATAATTTAGAAACCTACTTTAATTTACCTTAATTTGCAATTCAGTTGGTTATACATTTTTTTCCCCTAAGTGTTAATTTTCAAAGTAGACTGATGGATCACCCTGGGTCCCTTCAGAATCCTAAAGTATTATTTATTTCGAAAGTAAAAACTCATCTCTTTGGTAAATGTCTGCATTTTCTTGTCAAGTTCTAAGGTACAGATTCGTTGGTTGACTGACCCACTTGTACAATTAAAGGTCTACCTCTTCTTCCCTCACCCCATGCCATCTTGCAAAAAACCATTTCATATATAGCAATTCCAATTACAGCAGTTTTAGATAAGTCTGTAATTTTAATGACAACTTGCCCTTCTCCAGCTTTAGAGATTTTCATATAGTTATCTCTAAAAGTTATCTCCACTTATTGATCAACACAGCCATTCATATCGCTTAACAGATTGCTGATCTAAGTTCTCAAGATAAAAAAAAATATTGCTTTCAGCTGTAACTGTATTGAAGGCTGCCCCCCAAAAATACAAGTCCCCCTGCCCATATGTTTCCTTCTGTGTTTAATTTTTCAGATTCCCCTAAAGTTGTTATCTGTGTTCCCAGAGCCACATATGGGAGCATCCCATCCTTCTCTCTATTTCCAAAGTCCTTCATATTCCAGAAGGTTTCCTGGTTCCTTTCTCCATCACAGCTTATCCTGAGTTCTATTTTCCCAGGACTTCTTGGATGATATGTACTAATCTGAATTGTTTGAACTTTAGAGGTTAATGGGTTATAGTGGCCTGATTCATTAATACTTCTATATTTTAAAGTACAATCCCATATTTTAAAATATAATTGACCATAGTATTTTAAACTTACTTTTGAGTCCTAAATTTCCAGCACAGTGCCTGACAAATAGTAAATACTCAATTTTGAGCCAATAAACATGTATTCAATAGTTATTTGTTGAAGAGATGATAAAAACACTTATTCACATTCTAACAAGGGTATTAGTGTTAACCCAAAGTTTTCCATACTGATGTTGTCATCAAAACACAGAGCACACTTCAAATGGGTTTTGGGATTGGGGTACTCCAGAAAGTATGCTGAATGTTGAAAATTATTGACTGTTCGATTCACCATAGGAAAATCTGATAAAAAATTTTACAAAAACAGTTTTACATAATACCTGGTTGCATCCACTTAGTAAGCATCAAAACATTCTAATAAATATTAAAATATTTAACCTAAAGCCTACTTTTTTTAGTTGATTTTAGGGGTCAAAATTAACTAAACTCCTTTAATTATTCTATTAGATATGACTATGAAAGCTTCTGATCAATGACAGAGACTTTCAAATACTCCAAGGCAAGTCTACCAACACGACTATGGTTTCACTCTGGAAGCTGACATCTGGTCCAGCAACTTCTTCACTTTCTGATCTCTTAAATCCACCTTTATAAGCTTTACCCTTACTTGTTTAGAATAAAGGGTATTTTTTTTCTCCAATTGGGCACTGTGAAGGTACCAAGAATCAATTTAGTACATTGCCATCTTCTTGTTATAGAATCATGGGACTGTAACACTCCAACCGTTACAGTATTTCCGAGCTTGAAGGAAACACTGCAGATCACCTAGTTCAAACCCTTCAGTGGAAAAAAAAACCAGAAACAGTAGAAAAACACTTGTCTTAAAATAACTAGCCCATAGGTAACATAGTAGGTGTAGACTAAAATTTAGGATCTTTAACTCCTTGTATTAGTTTGTTCTCATGTTCCTAATAAAGACATAGCTAAGACTGGGTAATTTATAAAGGAAAGAGGTTTAACAGACTCACAGTTCTACATGGCTAGGGAGGCCTCACAAACACAGTTGAAGGTGAATGAGGAGTGAAGTCACGTCTTACATGGTGGCAGGAAAGAGAGTGTGTACAGGAGAACGGTCCTTTATAAAACCATCATATCTGGTGAGACTTATTCACTATCATGAGAAGAGTAGGGGAAAACCATCCCCATGATTCAATTATCTTCACCTGGCCCCACCCTTGACATATGGGGATTATTACAATTCAGGTGAGATTTGGGTGACAAACAGCCAAACCATATCACTACTATTCCAGGATACCTCTGTAGCACTATGCTTCACCGTGAGCCTTAAAATCTTTACTTTATTTGAAAACCATTTTTGTTGAACATCTATACTACGTCAACACTGTTAAAGCACTGATGATGTAATGATATAAGACTGATGACATCCAGGGTCCTGCCCCTGTCCTCAGGGTACTTACAGTCTAACGAGCATGATAAAGTTCTAAACAGATACCTATCAACAGTGTAAACGTACAGGACATTGTGGGAACATCCAGCAGGGCACCTCACTTGGCCTGAGGTCAAGGAGTACACCTGAGCTGGCTTCTGTCCTGAGTCTCAGAGCTAACTTGAACAGACACATAGTCATTGCCAGGAAGAGCATCTGACTTACTTGGCATGTTTCCCCCAAAGTCACACGAGTGTTTTTATGACATTCCACTGACATATTCTACGTAATATTGGCTATAACCAGCAGAAAAAAGTATTGACTAAAAAGAAAATGCACATCTCAGAAAAAAGAAAAAGATCACTGCTTGAAGCAAAATAGTATTCTAAACGTTAGGAGTGGATAGGAAAGCAATGTAGGAACACTGAAACCTCTAGCTTGGTAAAATGTTAAGACAAAACAGGTTGCTTGCTCAATAGTGTATTACTTGTGAGTTGTACATAAGCTTGGCCAATCATTGTAAATCACCAGGCAAAAGAATTAGCTTCACAGGGCCAGAGTCCAGAACTGCATGAGTAGAACAGAGAATAAAACACATTTCTATGGTCTGAGCAAAGGGAATGGCAGCTATAGCATAATGGAGACCCTAAGTCTGGTGACTTGTTGCCAATTTAGAAAGGGATATAAGTTCTCCAAAGTTTATATATTCCAGAATATCACAGGCTTAGCTTTTCATCTAATCAGTTTCTCATCAAAAATATTCTTGTCAGACCATTGGGTTATTTTGCTTTGGAGAAAAATATTTCTTGAACATTATAGTGGAAGTCAGAGGAAAATAGGATCTAATATTAGAGAAATTTGTTATTGGCTGATTATTATAACATATCCAGAATCTTAGGTGCACCTGCAGTTCAGTTCTGTGACTGGTCTTCAGGAGGATTTCACTGACTGTCAATGTCTTCATTTTCCTTGTTATAACAGCAATCCCACTCTGTATATATGCATATATAATAGTTTTTTTTTTGAGGAAATGTGAAAATGTTTCAAAGGGTCTTTTTAAAAATCAAATAAGCGGCTGCAAATGGGGAAATAACCATTCCGACTCTGTTTGGGAAACAGCTCTGATCGCTCAGAGCATTCAGCAACAGCACAGAGAACTGATTTAGAACAGCTCTGAATCTACCATGCAAACCAGCCCTAAGTTAATTCATCTGATTATACTCTTGGCAGCTCTTTTTGGATTGCTAACACTTTGCAGCTGTAAAAATAAAACAGCAACACCCTTGAAATGAGTTAGGTGCATATATGAAAAGCACAGCTGGGCTATTCCCCCGATCATCTGTAGATATAGGATTCTGTTTCTGAACGGTATTTTGCAAAGGGGAAAGACCAAGGACATCTCTGAAGAAATGCCAGAATTGCAAAGAGGATTCATTCACTGTTCTTTTTTTCCCCCTCTCTCCTGTGTCTCTGGCACCATCTTACTACATAGAAAATGCTGTTAGAAACATCAGTTTTGGCAGAGACCACACAAAACCAAGTAGAGATCAAGCAATTTTTTGGAGGCTCACAATAACAGAGAATCTGGATGATTCTGGGCATGAAACTTTTTTATTTACTATAGGAATTCTTTCATCTTGATTTTTTTTGGATTATTGTTTATGCTCATATGGTCTTTGTAGAAACACTTAGATACTTTAAGAGTCAAATTACATTGTTGATTTTTTAGTGTAGTGGAGCTGAAATATCTTTCTGGAAAGCTTTCAACCTATCTCCAGTCTTCCCAATAGCATTTTCAGAACCAAATATTTGAGTATATCTTACTTGCAATTTTCTTTACTACGTTGCACATGAATGTTTTGTCATGTCCAAGAATGTCAAAAAGCTCCCTGAAGGCAGGATCTACATCTTTTCTCACACAGCAACCCTGTATAGTGCCCATCACAAATTTGATCATGTCATTAAAATTCTTCCATGGTTCCCCTTTATCTTGTAATTTATACCCGATTCTTACTTCTGGTTCAGTCTTTTCTCCTATACTCTATTCCATCAGCTTTGTTTTCCATTACTAATGAGTTTCTTGCCCTTGGGACACTCCAAATTTGCTTACAGTTCTCAGCTTTTAGAAAAAGTTTCTTCTCTGTCTGAAATGTGCTCCCCACTCTGAATCTTGGCCCCCTGGGACACTCTGTTTTTCCTTCCAGTTCACTATGACCTTTCTTTTGAATAATTCCTCAATTTCCCTAGGGCAGCTCTACCTGTCTCTTCTGCAGTTTCCCCAGGCTGGCATGAATTACTTCATTTTAAGATTCATCATATTGCTTTTAAATGAGATGGAGCACTCCCTGAGGCCAGAGTCTTATCTCTTCACTCTTGTATTCAGAAGTGCTATGTAGGTGTTGACCAATTAGGATGCCAACCACATACACATCCACTTACTCTGTCTGGTGTGTACTGGCTAAGCACAGCCTGCCTGCATTGCCAGGACCTACAATATATTCATTCACTGAATGAATAAATGAGTAAATGCATGCTTTTTTTCAGTACAAGTTTATGAGTAACTTCACTTTTCTCTTAGTGACAAAGGATGACTTGCTAATTTTGAAATGCTATCTTACATGCAGAGGTTGCCCACCATAGAAACCTGGAAATAAAGTTTCTTGACATTTTATTCATATCCTGTTTAAAGTAGGTCTGTCTTTCTAAGCTACAGGCAAATCTCGTTTATACGTGGGTGGACTCCCTGAATTATGGCTTACTCACAATAAACCATGTTTTAAAATTCTTATTAAGAATTAGCACCTATTCTAAATTAATTAAGTGTTCACAGTGTGGCTTCATTACATGGTTTGAAGTGTTTTGAAATCCCAGAGCACCACAGACATCCACAGTCAAATGTAAGCGCAACACACACACACACACACTCACACACACACACACACACACACAGACAGACAGACAGCTAAATATACAACTCTTTCAAATCATGCTCCTAATCATCTCTTGCATGAGTAGTTTTCCGGACTCCTCAAAGTGCATTCTAATATATTTTGTGAGACCAGGGAGGCTTGTATCATCCCCTTACACAGATGAGAAAACAGATACCAAAAGGAACAATGATTGCCCCAGTGAAATGCAGCTCCATCATGACAGAGAAGAGCCCAGATCCACCAGCTCCTGGATCAGATTTGTATTTTTTGCTATGCTTCTTTGCAGTTGTATCTGTGCTTCCCATAGTGCTAAGCACAAATAATCAAGAGCTGTAGTTACTTTTTTTGCTCCTGTTTGTATATTTATTGCCTTGGCATAAAACTGAGTCAGCTGGGAGGCCGAGGTGGGCTTACCACAAGGTCAAGAGATGGAGACCATCCTGGTTAACGTGGTGAAACCTCGTCTCTACTAAAAATACAAAAACTAGCTGGGCGTGGTGGCATGTACCTGCAGTCACAGCTACTCAGGAGGCTGAGGCAGGAGAATCACTTGAACCCGGGAGGCGGAGGTTGCAGTGAGCTGAGATAGCACCACTGCACTCCAGCCAGGCGACAGAGTGAGAGTCCGCGCCCCCACCTCCAAAAAAAAAAAAAAAAAACTGAGCCAGGGGGCAAATGACCTTTGTCTCAGAGGCACTTAAAATTGCATTATTGTAACATTATAAAGCTTTTGATTATGTGAACCTATTTCTTTTGGGAATAAATTTACAGTGTTTTAATTGTCACCAGTATATGTGGTAGCTAGTGACACAGTTGTAAACACGTTAGTAGAAATTTCAGTGGCAGTACCAGGTGATGACAAGCACATCACAATATAGGAAAGGCTTTGAAATAAAATTGTTATGTTTTACATTATTTGGCTAGATTATAAAATTCAGCAAAGCAGAATGTTTCCTGCAATATGCTTTCTAACACCTTGTCCAGGAAAGGCGTGGTTATCAATTTCCCTGAAGCTTAAGTCACAGTTTGAACATTTTCAATAAGAAGAGCGTTTTTCAGGATTCTTAGCTTAGTGTCCCTTTTCCTAATTTTATCCCCTAAGCTCTAAGTAGATCTTCTTCATACCAGGCAAATTATTTCCTTTTTCCTTTGGGTGTACATCCTCTGCATGGTTGTTAAAGGTGGGCCTGTTCTTTCTATCCTCTTTAAATAACTAAATTTTCTAAACTTAATTTTTTTGCTACATTCCCTATATATACATCAGAGTTCTGACATGAAATTATAATTTTACGTAGATTTTTTTGACAGTTGGAAAATTCTGGAAAGGTTATTTGTTACTAAGCTCAATAAAAAAAGACTTAATTTTTTAGAACATTAAAGTTTGCCTGAAATAAACCTATTTATTGCTGTTTCAAACAACCATACTCTCATGTACTGTCATATGTATCAATAGCCACAGTGGTTATTCCACACACCAATCAGCAGACCAGTGGATCCTGGTACAGATAATTCATTTGACTCTGTAAGATGTCTTTGCTAAGATGTTGGCTTTTCTGAAGTTGATATAGTCTAACATTATTACTGGGACTTGGTTTGAATTTTTAACCTAAAGAGATACAAGACATGTGGGGCTCTTCCAGACCTCACCTTGTCTGATGTGCTGCTAGGTCCTATGGGAACTAGAGTGGAGAGCAGGACATACAGCAAAAGCCTTTAACCCCATTGTATCAACACCCAACCTTCTCAAACTTTGAGTAAATATTTATTGATACCTATCCTGGACCAAACACTACTAGACGTGGACAATATATTTTGAGGGAGTAGAAATTTGAACAATTGCCTGTAATTAGGACTGTCCTGGATCCTGAGCAATCAGAAAATGTATACCTTCTATCAAATTACTATAGTTTTTGAGAAAATATCCCATCACACTATCCTTTTCTTCTCTGATCACATCTTAGTCTTTCTACCTGTTCCCTAATTCTGTGTAATGTTCTCAAGCTTTGCTCCTCTGACTTGCTTCCTTCTGAATTGTCTCCTTGAAGAGCACACCCAGTCTCAGATTCTGTGACCACATCCACCTTAGTAACTTCCACTTCTACTCCTCCAACACTGACTGTTTCCCTGCATTGCCGCCTATGTTTGAGATCTGGATAATCTCTTGTCAACTACAATTCCACACATTTGAAACCAAACTATACGTTCTCCCCTCTTTCCAGAATCTCTACCCCAGCATTCCCATTCCTGCTGATAGTCATGTATTATCCTAGACACAAAGGCAGCAACTCTTGAGACATGCTTCGTTTATCCTTGATTGCTTCCTTCCTTGTACCTCCATGGCCAGTCTACCACCAAGCTTCATGATTGGTCCTTTGAAGCAACTCTTAAATTTGTTCCATCTCTTAATTCCAACTGTCAGCATCCTTGCCCAGACCCACGTAGCTCAAGCCTAACTCACGGCAGAGCATTTGAACCAGTATTCTTCCTTCTAATTCATTCTATATACATTTCTTTAAGGTTCTATAAACAAAATTTTAAATGTCTTTCATTTTTATAAGACGTACGGTGCCTCCTCAATGCGTTATAGCACCTAATCTGAAGTCTGCCTAACTTTACAGTATCTCATAATGCAGCAACCCAAGTGCCATCTAAGTTAAGCAGACGGAGGCACTGATTCCCACTTAGGCTGGCCTAACTTGTACCTTCTACTTTGCGCATTTATTTACCATGTTTCCTGACCAAGCAGCAAACTGTCTTATCCTCTTAATCCATACAAGGTGTATTTGTTCTTGAAAAAGGGTCTGCTTTGTTGTTTTATAATCTGTTTAAACCCATCCCTCTTAGCCAAGATACATTTATCAAGTTTTACTGTCTATTATTTATAGTATGAAAAGAGGAATGTTTGTTTTTCTCACTTTCTGACTATAAAATTAATTCATATTTATTGTGATTTTCCAAATTATGCACCATCTCAAAGAGACTGTTGTAACCAGTATTTCCTGGTTTTACTCTTCTAAGAGAATCAATGGCTCTACTCTTCTAAGATGCTTTTTATACCACCTTGGTCCTATCTGACTTCTGTATCTAACTGCTTATAGATGCATCACACTGATGTTTTCTTAATTAAATGTTTTCATGCATTGTTATCTAAATGTATAATACAGACTCATTAAGGCAAAGAGCATGCAGTGTTTGTATATGGAGAAATTACTCCCTAAATATTCAGTGATGGCTTGTGTGAGTTGGGTAACCTTTAATTTTTTTCCATCTTCTCAGATTTTTCCATGACTTCTGCATTGTAGAATAATACAGTCTTTGGAAATTATGGATTTTAGTGACCTAAATACATTATGATTGGCTTAGTCATAATGGATATGGAATAGTTGATTGTATGTTTTGTTCTTAACTACATTTTATTTTCTCAATATTCATAATTAATATTTACCCTGGAAAAGACAACATGGGACCAATAATAAGATATATTTTTTTCATGTGAAGACATGGATATCATTACTGATTTGTACACACCTAGTCCCTCAGTGATAAACACCTAGACCCTTCTAAGACTCACTCGGTCTGTGTCTGGAAGCCAATGGTACAATCTGAAGACTTAGACTGAACTTGCATAGGCTAAGAGAGCCAAGGGGCTCCTCCCAAACCTTCACTGTGTCTCTGGTAGGAATGGACACCCTTTTCTCTTGGCCTTCATAGAACCTTGCACCTCTTAATAACATTTGGGATACCTATGTGAAGCTCTTTGAAGTCGTAAACAATACCTTATTTATTTCTATATTCCTGAAATCCACCACAAAACCAATGTGACCACCATTTATGTAGAACTTATGACGCCTCCCTAATGCCTTATAGCACCTAATCTAATACAGCACCTCCCCAGTGCAACCAAATTGGGGCAGATACAGCGAATAGTTTGTTAGTTCTATATAAAAGGTGGTTACATTGGTGTACAGGAGTGTATGGTTGTTAAGAGGAGTCAGACAGAAATGGTACATTGGTGTAGAGAAGTTGACGGTTATGTAGAGGAGTTCTGCATAAATGGTTGTTACATTGAATTGAACAAAAATAAAAGCTTTATCTACCTGGAACATTAGCATTTCAAGGAATCATACCATTCTAAATCACAGATCAATCTTTCCAGAGCAGTTCAGAAACTGTTCATAGTTCCCAACCAAATAAAATCCAAACACTACAGTACAGCATTTGAGGCTCTTGATGGCGTGAACCTACTTCACGTTTCCTGCCTTGTTGCCCACTCCTCCCCATGAAGCCAATACAAGCTAAGGAAGTACTTGCTGTATCTGCCCCAATTATCTTAATACCTTCCAGTGTGCTGTTTTCACTTTCCTGAATATTCATTCAATCGTCACATTTATAAATTCAGCATACCTTTAAAATGTGCCTGACGTAAGGATTTCCCTTATAACCTCGCCTTCCCTGCCTACATCTCTTGTCCCCTGCTGCCTGGAAATGAAATGCTCTCCTTTGAAAACTCCCGTACCATTCATCAGTCTCTTCATTTTTTTTTTTTTTTGGTGTTTTTGTCACTTGCTACCTAGCATTAAAGTGGTTTTGTATCTGTCTTAACTCCCTTTCGGGTAGCAACTTACCGGATTTGTTGTTTACTCCCCCAAGGTAACTAGCTCTTATGTAAGGTAGGTGCTTTAAAATTACATTGAATAGCTAATAGAATGGTTTTTCAGAATCAAGAAATATGTAGATACGTTGTCCTATTTTAGGGACAAGGCCCTAGGGGCTGCTTACTGTAGTGATTAACATCATGAAATTTGAAGCAAACTGAGTCCATATCCCATATCCCTTATCTCTTTGCCTCTTCCTATTCAGTGTTGGGGAAGTGACTTGACCTCTGCTACCTTGATATTCTTATCTGTGGGATGGGTGAACACTTGTATCTACCTCATAGGGTTTGGATTTAACAAGTAACACACATAAAATATTTAGAGAACCACGGGGTACACAGTAAGCATCACATGAGCATTACCTCAATCCCTCAGAGCAGCTTTCTGAGATCCTATTGCTAATTTTCTGAAAGGTCTTTTCTTGCCATCTCACTTTTTTTTTTGGTCACTTTCTTGATCCTCTCATCCCTCCTACTTGACTGATCCTGAATTCTCTGGTACTGAATAATTTTGCCCCCAAAGCTGTTCTACATATTATTATGTCTATTTCCAGTTTTTCTGAGCTAAATATTGTAAATACCTACATTTACATTTACTATGCATAGACTAGCATTTACATATAGAACAAAGTGGCAGATACGTAATATGTAAATGATGAATGCATTTTTCATCGGTGTAGCAGGGAGAGATATGGGAGAGGCAGTACTGTGTTAGAAATTGTATTATACAAGGAATTTGTGCGTGTGCATGCAGGTAAGGGAGAGTGAAATAGGGCAAATTTTATATGGGGTGAAAAACTAATTCTTCCACGTAGGAATATTCTTCAAGAATGTCAAATCCCCAAAAGCATTACATGATCTCTTCAGTAGTGAGATACTGCCAGACCAAGTTACTTAAGTTACTTATTTACATGAGCATTTGTTTATGAAATCAAGATTGGAGTATACTTAATATAAATATATTAATGCTGGTAACTACTCTACTTCTTTTAAATGAAAATTGCATTATTAGTCTGCTTTAGCATTTACCTTTAGGGAATAAACAGTCATTGTTGGCCAGGTGTGGTGGCTCACGCCTGACATCCCAGTGCTTTGGGAGGCCGACGTGGGTGGATCACTTGAGGCCAGAAGTTGGAGACCAGCCTGGCCAACACGGTGAAACCTTGTCTCTCCCAAAAACATAAAAAATTAGCTGGGTGCACCTGTAATCCCAGCTATTAGGAAGGCTGAGGCACAAGAATCTCTTGAACCTGGGAGGCAGAGGTTGCAGTGAGCCGAGATCCAGCCACTGTATCCCAGCCTGGGTGACAAGGTGAGATTCTGTCTCCGTTAAAAAAAAAAAAAAGTCATTTTTGGTTTAGATACGTTTTTGCTACTAGTATTCTACAGACAGAGACATGCATAGTACATTTGCACATTCTCAGTGTCCTTCTTTTCTTCCAGGTAATAGGCACCCTGGCAATCTGTGCCACAAAGCATTATGTAACTCTGGGTTGATTTTGTATGTGATGATTTAATATTAAATACATGTCTCTGTCTTTGCATCTCAGTTAAAGTTAATGTATCAGTAGCATTTTACAGTGAAACTTTTAAAAGCACTTACATTACTCATAAATCTGACACAATTCTGCCATTTTGAATTTTTATTCTTTCATCCAATTAGAGGAACAACAGCACATTCAGTCTGAGTAGCACAGATCTATGTGGGATCCTGGTTTTGGCTTCTGTGTTAAATTCAGTAAACAAGTTCCATCCATCCCCCATCCATCTAAGAAACCCAAAACCTTGTCTCTGCACATTCTTTTTCCAGTTGACCCTCTGTCCTCTCACAAGTAGACTATAATGGTCTGGTGTGGGCATAGTCAAGGCGTGCAGCTTTGGCAGCTATAATAGCCCTCAGTCACCCTCTCAGGCACACATCCAACCTGGGAGCCCATCTCGGCTCAGTGAACGGTCACCCCTCTGCCTTCATTTCCTGCGCTTCCCACAAGCACCTAGAGAAAGTGAATCTACAGACTTCATTTTGAACTTTAAGGAAAATGATCAAGTGAAAACACTTTCTGCTGACTATTGTTCGCTCTACAATATTCCAAAAGATAAAATAGCCATAAACAGCTATTGAATAATCTCCATGATATGCTTTACAGATAAATGCTGTGTGAAATTCATTATCACCATGTCTATGCTCCAAATTTTTGTCTGTTTACTAATGACTTCCAGAAGACAGTAGAGGTTGCAATGTTATTTTTTGTTGAGTTTATTGGTTTACATCTATGCTGCCAGAACTAGATTCAAGCTTTCATTTTGAAAATTTTCAGCCAAGCAATCATCATAATTTCTTATCATCTATAGATGCATTAGGCAGGTAGGAAGAATAAACACATTATCTCAGGGATAACAACTTTAGGCACGAAAGACTTTTCTATTTTATTACAGCTATTCTAACAGCCTTGAAGGACTTATCTCTACAGGATCTCTACCAGCCACTGTGGATTGGACCAGGAGTGTATAAGAGGCCCCATGAGAATCAATCCTCTCACTGACCAGTTATCAGTGGTAGCACTTAAAGAATTAATAATATCTGAGGACTTTTTTTTTTCTGTTTTACTTGTGAATGTGCCACAGAAGATGGGTTGCTTCTTCCTCAGGTTTGGTAGCCTCATCATGATCATCATCATCAATATCATCAAACAATTTTTATTTAAAGTTTAAATTGAAACTTCACTTTGCTAGGTGGTATACATTCCTCTTTATACACATGCCAACAAAAGTGGGCAATGAGATCACCCTGAAATTTATATATAGTGAATTTCCTGGTATCCAGCTGTACTGAGATATGGAATGTTCAGCTAAATGAAAGATTTCAATGAAACCGAGATACTTAGTCAATATCTGCCATCAATAACAGCCTTGAAGACTTATCTCCACAGGATCTCTACCAGCCATTGTAGGTTGGGTCAAGAGTACACAAGAGGTGCCATGAGAACCAGTCCTCTCACTGACCAGCAACCAACTGAATACTCCATCATAAGAACTTGTACTGAGAGACGCAGAATGAAAAGGTTGGGATTTGACTTTGACATCTGATAAAGGTTTGGGGCCAGAATCAGTGCCACAGCAACTCAAAGCTTAATGTAAGCTACAGCAATGGGAAGCTGCAACCAAGACCCTTGAGGAAAAGTCAATGTGCAGTGAGAGGAATATGGCAAATGTACAGCAGAGATGAATAACAGTGCAAACTCAGAGGAGGAGGGAGACTGTCAGAGGTTTCAGGGAAGTCAGATGCACTTCATTCAATTAGATTTTATGAGATTTTACTGTATTCTTTCAATTAATGTCTTTTTCATTGAGAAGTTTTTTTTTTGTTGTTGTTTTAATGGTGATGGAAGGAAGTTTTTTACAATTAAATTATCCCTGAAAAAGGCATTAGTCAACCAAGACAGGCTAATTTTCAGAGAATTCAAATATATCCATGCCCATTACAGGAAAATTTCCTGGACTGTAATTTGATTTCACATTGAGGGTTGAGAACGTTCTCCAGGATCTTGTTATGGTCAAGGTTTTTTGATACCCAAAAGAGACAGGTAGAGGAATTAACTGCTGGGAGTGGAGTGGAGTGCATAGCGTGAAGAGAAGAGTAGAGGTGCCATTGTATTAGGCTGGTGCAAAATTAATTGTGGTTTTTCTGTTACTTTTGCACCAACCTAATACCACAGGGAATATTCTGTTAGTCCGTTGGGTGCTTTAGAACCAGAATCTGCTCCTCTCCAATACAGGCAAAGAACAGTCCACAGCAACATGATCTCTAATTGGTAGTTTATTAGGAGAGTGAATAAATAATGATAGGTTGGGGAAGACTGCAGGAAGGGAAAGCAGGCTAGAACCAGCCCGAGCTCTCCCTCCCACTGATTCCCAATAAAGCATTGTGTCCCGACACCGATCCCTTGAAGGGGATGAGTCTGAGGGGAGACTAGTAATGTCCCCATTATTCTCAACTAATCCCTGTTCTAATGAAAAACCACAGAGGAAATGCCAACTAAATCATTGAATTCATTTGTCAAAAAGGAGATCATCATAAATGCATATGCTCAAATGCATATGCATAGCCCCTTTATCTGAAAATATGTGCAATGATATAAAGGGCTTTTTAAAACAGCATCTGCCAAATGGGCAGCTACTTTTCATATCTGATAATTTTGGTATAAACTATGTTACGGAATCCAGTATCTGTGACCACGTGATGAAAGACTAAATATAATTTGTTTATGCATATGGAGGCAAAAGGGCAGAGTGAAGTTACGATGAGGATTTCCTGTTTGAATCCTAGTTTCTTTGCACTTTAAACCACAATCTTAATGCTAGGCTGATATTCTGCAAATATAATTTTAAAGTGTCTATTTGCTATATGCGTATTTATAGCAAATTGACAATACATGGTTTCTTCCCTGGAGTCTAACTTCGCACAAAAGTTTTCACATACATATTAAGAGTACACATCTTTGACCTATTTTCATTTTCACTTAGATTTTGTTCTGGTTGCGTAAAGGCAAATTGGATAGACTGTCATGATTCATTTTTCCTTATTTTTAATTTCTTGTATAAATATGTCATTATTCCTAGATATATAATGAAATAATTATTCCAATAATAATGAACAATTATTGAATACCTATTCTGGCCAGATAGTATGCTGAGTTCTTCAATTATTTCTTTAATTATATCCATGATCCTATGGGACAGGCACCATTCTTAGCCCCATTTTAGAGACAAGGAAACGGAAGCTATCAGAGGTTTTAATAACTCCTCCAAGATTATCTACTTAATGAGTAGCAGTACAGGATTCAACCCACGTTTGTCTGTTTTTTCACTTCATCATGACTTCAGACCCACACTCTTTCTCTATACATCTCCTACAAACGTAGGTGGTTAAAGCTAGGATTTGTATTTGGGAAAACTTGATCTTAAAATCATCTCTTCAGACCTCTGACTTTTAGAAATGCCCTTTATTCCTTACAGTAATTCAAAATCTGTCTGGGGTCTCTAAATATCTTGTGATCTTAATTAGGTAAACTAGCAAACTATGTCAAAGAAATAATCATAGAGGATATTGTTAAAAGAGCAGGATGGTTTGAGCTTAGGTATACATTTTATGTGACAATGGTCTTTTATATAAGTGTCCCAATTTAGGGAACTATTGGCTAATTATGAAGTTCCTAATTTTGTTGTTTTAAATTCTGGTGTTTGGTATTCAGAATGAAATCTATTAATGCGTTTGCTCAAATTATTTTGGATTACTCACAAGTTAGACGTTCTGTCTGAATGTGTTTGTCATGACAAAGAGAAATGCAAAGAAGATTTTAAAAACACGAAGTCCACCATTTCTAAGGGAGATTCAACTACATTGGGTCCTCTACACCTGTGGTATGCATCTGTGACAGCAAATGGGTTCTCCTGTTCTGCCATGTGAGTCGGGGCCTGAGAGGATCAACAAACGAGCAACTTCTTGGTCCAAAAGCATGACAGGAAACAAGAGATCTGATACCTTTGTTTCCCTCCTGACTTCTGAGTGATGCTGTGGAGACTGCCTCCTTCTCTCTATGGTGGTGAGAGCTTGGTAAGCTCAGGTTGAATCAGGACTTTTGGTGGGAGCTGTGTTTCAGACTGTGACTATTACCCTAAGAATGGACATGAAATATGCAAGGCTTTAACTATCTTCTTGGAACATGCTCTTTCAAACTAGCAGCAAATGGATGGAACAACCACCCTTTCACATAAAATAACTTACGAAATAAGAAAAATGTAGGTTTTGAAAAATAAATATGATAACCTTCCCCACAGCCCTAACATTTCCAAGAGGTACATAAATGGCTCTCATTTGTGGAACAAAGCTCTTTTCAAACAGGGCAAGTGGAGCCATCACTAATGAAAGATTGAGAAAATAAATTAAGAAAAGTAAAAAAATGTGCCTCAAAGTGAGGATTACTTTTTTTTAGTGCTACAGCTACTTGGAGCTAAAATGGAGAAGCACCGAGAAGAATTTAAATCTCTTCGTGAGTGTGACTAGGTTGCTTAGGAAAGTAGATGACAGCCTGTAATCCCAGCATTTTGGGAGGCTGAGGTGGGTGGATCACCTGAGATCAGGAGTTCAAGACCAACCAGGGCAACATGGTGAAACCCCATCTCTACTAAAAATACAAAAATTAGCTGGGCACGGTTGCAAGGTGCCTGTAATCCCAGCTTTTCAGGAGGCTGAGGCGGGAGAATCGCTTGAGTCTGGGAGACAGAAGTTGCAGTGAGCCGAGTTTGCGCCATTGCACTCCAGCCTGGGCGACAGAGCAAGATTGGGTCTCAAAAAAAAAAAAAGAAAAGAAAAAAAGAAAAAAGGAAAGTAGATGATAGCCTGTGTGGAAGCCTCCCTTTTCTTATCCTCCCTACCTTGAGCCTCTCTTTCCAGTTAAAGCCTTGTTACCCAATACAGTTGACCCTTGAACAACATGGGTTTGAAACGTGGGAGTCCATTTATATGATTATATGCAGATATTTTTCAATAAAATTTATACCAGTATATGTGCCTCACCTGCCTCTCCTCCCACTTTCTCCACTTTCTTACACCTTTGCCACCCATGAGACAGCAAGACCAACCCCTCTTCTTGTCTCTCCTCCTCAGGCTACTCAACATAAAAATGAGGAAGATGAAGACCTTTATGATGAGACACCTCCACTCAATGAATAGTAAATATATTTTATTCTCAATGCTTTTCTTAATAACATTTTCTTCATTCTAGCTTACTTGATTATATGAATGTGGTATATAATATGCACAACACAAACATATGTGTTAATCAACTATGTTATCGGTAAGAGCGTATTTTCTCTTCCTTATTATTGTCTTGGAATGTATCTGTCACAGTAAATAGCTTCTTCTTTTATAGTCTTAATAATATTTTTTCACTAGCTTACTTGATTGTAAGCATATGGTATACAGTATATACATAACATGAACCTACATGTTTATCAACTGTTTATATTATCAATAAGACTTCAGATAACAGTAAGCTATTATTCATTAAGTTTTTGGGGAGTCAGTTATATGTGAACTTTCAACTGTGTTAGGGGTTGGTGACCCTCACCCTGAATTGTTCATGGGTCAACTGTATGAACTTTCAAAGGGACAGCCAGGATAAAGACTACATTTTCCAGCCTCCCTGGTAGCTGGATGTGACCTAGTCCTGGCTAATGGTATGTGACAGGAAATAATATGTCAAACTTTTGTGTAGCAACTTTAAATGAGGGGCTTCCCCTTTGATTCATCCTACTACATGGTGGTGGGGCTTACTGAACCATGCATATCAGGGCTACATGCTAAAGAGAAAAATATCCCTTCATTCCACAATTATGGATAAGGCTGAAAATCAAGTCTTCTAAATGTTTGTCAACTAAGAAAGATGGAAAGGAATGAAATGATAAAGGTAAGACACAAGTTAAATGGTCCCACATACCAACGTGCCTGTTTTCCAACTCTACTTCAAAATGCTTGCCTTTCACTACAGTTTGAGGACTGTAATCTTGGTTACCTTAAAAAAATATTGGACAATCAGCTCTTAGGAGCCATGAAGTGATGAGCAAAATCTAGATGTGGGGCTTTCTTCTTAGGAATTTTCATCTCAGTTACTGCCTAAGTAAAGACAAAACTAAACATGCCTAAGAATTAGGTTATTCCTCTGAACACTTATATAGTGAATAAGTGTGGAGGAGCTGAAGCACTGTCCTTATTCAGTTAAAAATGAATGCAGTGTCCACATTAAAGTTTAAAACACAGACTCAACATTTCATCAACCAGGTGCCTTACACTTTCCTTGGTTTTGTTCTGGGTGCAGTCATGCATGAGGAGTTGAAGTGGCCATCCTCCCACCTCATGTCTGGGTGGAAATAAAATGATACTACCTTTTGCCAGCTAGGAAACATTTACTTATATAGCACAGGAGCTTTTCACGTTGAAGTAATATGGGAAACCTGGCCTTAAAACAATAGTAACAACAACTGTGCTTTACTCTACCGACATGCAATATCTTGAAATCTGCAGGGGATTTTCTGACCTGCTGGGGGTTATAGAGTGTGAAAAAACAGCTGTTAGTAGTTCCAACAGTGGATTATTTTACAGAAATTTTCATGAAAAAATTTCACAAGTATTTTCCAGTATTTATTTATTTTTCCTTTTCTTCAGGAAACATCTAAGGAGGAATATAAATTTAGTTTCCTTTTTCTCCACTGCTCAAAATGCCCTAAAAAAAACAGACATGGTGAGGAAATAAAGTAAGAGGCTATGTTTTTTTATAAGATTGGCATACACAATTCTCTTCCTTACTTTATGCTGTGAACTTAATAAAACACTTTATTTTCTATAAGAAAAGAATCTCAAACACAGAAACACACAAATATACCTGAACACCTTTCATCAATTAATTTCACAGAAAATCTCTGAGAGGCTGGTTTTCTTCTGGAACTAGATCTCCAGCAAATTCCAGAACAATCTACATGTGCTATCATAGAAAATTTTTGGCATATCCATATAATTTTTGGTCAAAACATTCTTTTCCCAAAATATGCACCCAAAATACTCACACATTTTTAAAACAGTTATGTAAGTTAAACATTAACTTTTTATTCAAAATTTCTTCTTAAGAAATGTACATATTTAGTGCGTCACTGCCACTTTGAAAATTAGAGCTGCTCCTTTTTCTTTTGATGGGATCGTTTTGTCTGTTTCTGTCTTTTTATTAGAAAAGTGCAGTCAACTGACAGGACTTTAAAGTGTTTGGCAAACACTCCTCATGGAGGTAATTCCTGTTGTTGAACAAAGTTCTGAGACAATGAGTAAACAAAGGACCATCCAGTTAAGAATTACTGGTTCCATATTGGTGCCAGCCAACACCACCACCACCACCGAAAACCAAAACCAAAGCGAGCAAACAGTAACCATTTCTGGCAGGGCAGGAGAGCTCGCTGCCCACCACCATAACGATGGTACTTGTCTGTGATTACAGATTTGAAATTAAATGTGCACATGCTAGCAGTCATTGTTGAATATTGTCCATGGCCAATACTGGCTAGCTGCTTTGGTCTGAATAAGTCTGGTCCTTTGGGAGGATTATTAATAATATTCAGGTTCCCAGTAGTGCTTCTCAAGTCATGACCTACCTTAAAACTAGCCTTTTACCAATACGTATTTGCTCATGGGAAATATTTTTAGAGATGCCTTTCGGTATTCAGTCCTCAAAAAGTTACCCCCTCTCCAGCTTTCCTTCTCTCAATTACAGTACATGAGAGCTTTGAAATATTCACATTCCTTTAAAAAAGCCAAATAACTCTAAGAAAAATGGTCATAAGCCTTAGCAGTTCAGAATGAAGAAAAGATAGGGGACAGCTGGTTGAGAGCAAAGTCCTGCAGGAATGGGGTACCAGCTGGTAGCAGGGAAGGAAACCACAATAATTTAAATGAAGAATTAAAAGACACATATTGGAGGTCAGACACCAAAGGCTTACCTTGGTGAAGAACCTACTTTAGGAGCACAGGATTTCTCTTTCTTACACTTCCTAAAATCCCACCACTTACCGAAGAGGAGGTGGGAGAGGCTCCTCATGTTCTCAAATAGATGCTGAGAGCTTCTATAGTGGGTGGCCCTCCCCGCTCCTGCTGCTGCTCTCCTGGACTTGTTTCTTTTTTGTTGTTGTTGTCATTGTTGTTGTTGTTTTGTTACTTTTAAATTGCCATCTAAATAAATGACATTAAAAACTGCCTATCTGATTTTAGAGACCCCTGCAAGGCTCCCTTAACTCTACTACCATCACTGCAAGCTGAAATTGCACAATTAGAATTACAAGACTTTACAGTGGGGTCAGACCTCTGAAAGCATTTTGAATCAGGCTCCAGCCAATTCAGGGGCCTTTTCTTAACTCTCTCTAGCAGATGAGTAGCAGACAGCAATTATGTTAGAAGTGAGACTCCCTACGAAAATGATTATACTTACTTTCAATTTCCCATTCCTATTTGTGGATGAGTTTTTAAAATCTACCCCGAAAAGCAGGATTTAGTAAAAGAGAAATAGAAAGCATAAAGACAATGAGAAAGAGAGGGAAAAGGAGGACTTCTTACCCAGGTGGTAGAAGAATTTGAAGAGCCCAAGAGGAAGCCCTGAAGATGTTCTCCATGTAACTAACTATGCAGCAGAGGTTCCACTATGGCTTGACCTGAAAACTTTGGGGCACCTTCTAAGGTGTCTCATGATGAAGCAGTTGTTTGCAAAAAGGTGAGAAGCATAGCTATGTTTCCACAAAAGGCCCACGGTGATTGTAGGCCATTTTCAGACAATTATAAATCTCTTAGCTTACTACCCTTGAGGTAATCATTTTTCATCTTCTCTATCTCTTTAAATATCTAGTCTCATTGATCCAGATCACCTATGAAACAAGAGAGGAAGGGCAGAGAGAGATAACCGGTAGGCAGGGGCCAAAGTCACATGGAAGGATGACAGATGAAGACCCTGAAGTGGGCAGAGAAAGAGACACTCTGTGAATATGAAAAGAGAAGAACAAAAGCAGAAACAGAGCCCATTTCCTACCCAGCCAGCGCCTTTTTAGTCAGGGAGCAGTCTGTAGAGACGCTCAGGTGTCCATGAGCACTTTCATGAAGGAATCCTTTTTTTCAAAAAATCTCATGCCTACCTCATTCACTGAGTAGCAAGACATAAATACCTCCTACGATTGCTGGTCTCAGGAAATGCTGTAAGATTCGGTGGTCTCGACCTAGTCCAAAAAGCAATTATTAAGCAATGCATTTCAGTAGCCTGAACCCAACTCATCTACGTGGGAAGGTAAATTTCCTTATTTGCCACCAGGATAATGCTAGGCATGAGCGGTGAAGAATAGACTTCCTTGCATTAATGAAAATCTTGATACTGTAGTTCTGTCTCCCTCTAACTAGGTTTCAAAATGATATACTCCTGAATCTTTTGGGTCTGACTTGATATTAAGTCATTTATAATTAGGCATAAACTACAGCAAGCTTTCTATTTGTCTATGATTTATCCATGGTATCAGGCATCTTTAGGAAAGTAAGCCCTTTATATTTCCTTATCGGCAGAAACCTCATTAATTTGTGGTGTTTTTTTTTTTTCCCTGATAAGGCTCAAATTATTAGCGAGGTAATCTTGGAGTAAGTTTCAATCAGCAGCCTCACAAGGGGGAACAGTATGCAGGCAAGTGGAAACACAGGCCCCAGCCACCTGCACAGAAAGCCTTCTGCTCATTCTCCCGCACAATTCGCAGTCTCCCAGGGAGATGAGGATTAGGTTGAGCATGTTAATTCAGGATGGAATAAAATGGCTTAAATTTTTCGGCAGTTCCATCCATACCTAGATACGGCAACATTCACCATGCAGCAATCTTGTCAGCGAGGAGACATAATGCACAAAACTGTCACTAAATTATATGCTGAAGCCAGTTTGTATCGGTGGCAATAGATTTTATGATAGATCTCTCACTGAGGCAGGGCACATAATTTATATCTATCCCACGTCCCTCGCCTCTCCTTGATAAAAGTCAGGAGGAAGGCATATTTGTATTCTGCTGTCCTCTGCTGAGGGTGTTTAACATGCTTACAGGCCAAATGAAACCGCTTTGTTTGTTATCTCCCGGCTTCCAGAAATAGTCAGCTCTGATAATGTGCCACTGGAGTTCTGAGTTACCACATAATGATGTAATGGCCCGGGAGTACAGTGAAACCACAAATGTCCAAATGAATTGACACAATTTCCTGTAGAAGAAGCAATCCGAAAATAATAGGCAGAAATTCTGGCTCCTTTTATACTTAGAGGAGATGACAGTCATCACAGAAGGGGTGTCTAGGAGAGTTCTGGTTGATTCACAGAAGGGAATGCTCACAAATACCAGGCTTTCAAAAATAGATGGTGGACCCATCAAGTCTTCTTTATATACCTTCTGGGAGAAAATTGGGAGCGGGCTTTGTTGAGTCAATAACCAATCCTGAGAATCACCAAACCTTCCTGTTTAAGTCTGGGCATCATTTCACGAGTTCCATGAGAGGACGATGAGCTCTTTCACTTCCTGTCCTTGCACCTGCCCTTTCCACTGCTTGGAACACTGGCGTTTCTTTCCATCCGTTCTTCCTGTCTTCCCCTGCCCCAACCTGACTCCTTTCCAGCCTTTGAGTGACAGCTGAAACTTGGCCTCCATTGGGAAGCCCCCTGTGAAGCAGCCAGCATTTGGGGAAATCCTCTCCTTGTGCTTGGCTCAGCAGGTTCCTCACCTGTTTCCTCTTAAAGCATGGCCCTCTCCACTTGACTGGGAGCTCTCTGAAAGTAAGCACTGTGCTTTATTCATTCACTCTTCTATCCCTAGGAGCCTTCCCAATCCCTGGCACAGAGGAGAGGCTCAATCAATATTTACTGAATGCATATTGAAAGGAGAAATCCAAATTATGGAGATTTACTTTGTTGTTGAAATGTATTATCTGGGAATTTACTTTTTAAACTTACAAAGATGTTTACAAGCACTCTCCAGCAGATTTAAGCTTTTGGGTATGGCTCTCTTTGCTGGATGTTTTATTTGCCTTTCAGGATCTCCTCTTGTACTTGTTGGTACCCTGTTCTGTGCTCTGGGAGGCTAACCTTCCAGGTGGGATCCCAAGCACTATGCCCTCTGACTTTCAGTTGGATTCAGCCATGAAGGGCACTGTTAGCAGATGGAAGATGGGAGGAGAATGAGATGCGGATATGTACCACCAGCCCCATCCCCACTGCCTCCCTGGTGGGTTGACTGTATTTCTATTAAAAAGCTGTGGTCCTTTTGACAATCTTCTATAGCTTTGTGCTAACAGAGGCTCTGCTTCCACAGAAGCCTAAAGGTAGTCATGACTCCCTTCCATGGCTGGGTACTGGCGGCTTCATCATCCCCTACAGATTTCCCTTAGCCTGTAAATATCTTGGTAAAGCTCCACTCGTTAAATTCTCCCTAATTACTAGGTTTGAGAGTTGTCATCTGTTTTCTGCTGCGACACCAATGGACATGCTTTCCTTCCCTGATTCTACCCATCTGCCAATATGAAGAAGGGACCATGGTGAACAAGGAGACCACACAGCGTCACTAACACCATATCCTCTCACCACAGTGGACGGCCTCCATCAACACTTGTTGGAACCACCACTCATGCCTTCTAAAGACCGCCTTTGGCTTCCTCTTTTAGAGGAAATAAAATATTAAGAACTCTTGAAAGGATGCTTACGTACCTGCCTTTTCATTTATTTATCATTCAATGAATGTGTATTGAGACTCTGTATTTGTCCTTCCAAATACAGTGTAAATGAGACAGGCCAGGTACATTACCTCATGGAGTTTACAGACTGACAGGGAAATCAGACCACAAATAAGACATATGATTTATAATTGTAGGAAACGGTACAAAGGAGAAATGCACAGTGCCAGGAGATTTCCACAAATATCCTATAGTTCATACATGAAAATATTTCTTGTTTGGATTTACATACTTAAGACGTTGAATAGACATGAGTTTGAAATGTAATTACAAATGCTTTGCATTGTCCTTGAAAAGCACAGGACATTCTGAGACTCCCTCTAAACTCCAATTGTATGGCATTTCCTGGATTCATGTCAGCTCCTCAGGACGTGTGTATAGTTGATCTGGTGCCGGCAGAGCTGGGCTATCCACCTGTGGTTTAGAGCTGGATTGGTAAAGTATGATCAGATTACTGGTAGATAAAGTAATATAGTTCCCTTAAAGGGAATTACTGCTAATGAATCTTTATATTTGTTTCCTAGTTCAAAGGAAGGCTTTCAGTAATCAAGAACAATATATTATTGCCCACCGTTCTAAGGAGATTGTAATCTTGAATGATGGTGTGGTCATAGAGAAGGAAATTCCTTCTAGATGGGCATGATGCAATGACCATGGTAGGAGTCATCCTTTTATTGAAGGAACATGTGTTGAATGCCTGCCATGTGCCAGCTCTGGCATAGGCACAGGCCAAGTGGAAGTAGACACAAGGCAGGCAGGTCCTAGAGGAGTTTACATTTTAGTTGAAGAGATTGCCCAGAACTTTGGGGCAGGAGAAGAGGCAACCCTCAGAAATGCAAGTGTCCTGAGCCTTGAGCAATATTAGGTGGGGAAAAAATGCCTTCTCTACAAGCTTCCGTGGAGCCTGATGCTTCCATAGGACACAGGCCCCTGCTTCCACCACTGCCCCTCCAGTAACTCACTTATGACACCTCTTCCCTTCTAGGTGCCATCAGAGAGCACTGCACCCTGTGTTCAGCCAGGTCATGTGAGTGAATGCATAACTCAGTGAGTCCATGTTGACCCACATCTCCTTAAGATGGAGCTGCGAAGGGCACAACAGCCATCTTGTCAGCAAGGCCCTCCAAGCCAAAACCTGTGAGAGGAGGTGGTTCTACTCTGGTTCCAGCAACACAAAAAAGTCAACTTTCTACTTGCCCAACCCATCTTCAGACATGTCTAGCCTGTCTGAAGCTGGGTAACTAAAGCTCAAGAAATGCAAAATCCAAGATTTCTCTTCAATTCTTGGAGACTTCTTCTGTCTCAAAAACATGGCTGGCACCAGGACATCACGAGCAGGCACATCTGCTTTTGCCAGACTGTGGCTTCCTTCTGGCACCCTCAGTTCCCCTTTGCTGGGGTTCCCCAACATATGTGCCTGGTACTTAATGTTACATTCTCCACTGTAATCTCCCATTATTTGGTCTCTGAACCTCTCAACCTCAACTCTTCTGTCTCACAGCATTCCCCCAAGCTCCTGCCATTTGTGACTGAGAATATATGTGTTCATGGAATACTTCTCAGAAGGAGCTAGCTTCCAGAATTTTCTGAAGACCAATGCACAATGCAGTATCTCTAATCCTATTTTTTCCCAATGTATTCTGACAGGTGGAATTGGAGGTTAAAAATGTAAGGTCAAACTTTTGGTAGCTCAATGATATTACGGTAGGTCTTGTCCAAGATGTCAGTAAAAAGGTGTTAAAATATCTCTGTCCATCGTATGTTCTCTCATGTTGAGAAACTGTGATGTGGTGAGGAAAAGAAAAGGAGCACTACTTGGTGTCACAGGGGACTTGATTCCTATTCCTCACTCTGCTCCTGGCCCAAGGCCTAGGGACTTGGCATTTTTGGATCTCAGTTTCCTCATGGCACTCTTTTACAATTACGATTTGAGATGTGTGAAATAAATTCCCAGGACATAATTCTTTAGAGTAAGTCTTAAAGTATTTTAAAACCAAAGGAAAAGTGATTTAGTATCAGCCAGTGGTTTCTTCATTATCTGGCCTTGTGAGAATAGCTTGGTATCATGGAGACATAGAACTGCACATGTACAGACTCACAGAGACCTGAGGATTCTGTTTATCATTTTCCTAAAGGTCTTACTTAATGAGGAGTCTTTCATCCCTCTTTCCAAAGCCCCTTTAGGAAAGAACTTGGATAATTATTAGCTGCATGAGGAAAGATTAGCATAGGCTGAGAATCCAATGATGAAAAGAGGGTCTATCCTAGCATGAAGCACGGCATGAAAACATTTTCAAGCACTTTGTGATGATGATGATAATGACACCATCATGTATTTCTCCCAAGAAGCAAAGAATTTCATAGGCCTTATATCAATCATCCTTGCCACTTCCCAAAGAGGAAGGAAAGAGCAGGTACTGATATGATATAAATGGCAGCAGCAGCAGAGTGAGCCATTACATTGGATGAGAGCCTTATGCATTGTTCATTGCCACTTGTAACCAAACAACAACTCAGTGATAGTCAGAGAGGGAACTTGACCTGGTCTCAAGCCAGAAGCTGCACCTCTGGGTAAGTAGGTGCACCTGAGTTTTGTAAATGGCACTTTGGACAATGATTTATTACTGATTAAGCCCTGTCTAGTCTCATATTTTCAAGTCATATTTTGGTGTCCTGATGTTGTTTATGGAATAACAGCTGGTTTCCACAACCTAGTGATTACTAGATTTCCCCTTAAGCTTCTGATTGTCAACTGTATAAACAATTACAGTAATGCTGTTTATAATATTTTGGTCAATGATGGACTGCGTATATGTCAGTGGTGTGTGAGGTTATAACGGAGCTGAAGAATTTCTGTCACTTGGTGATGTCCAGCTATCAAAATGTCATATTGCAATGCATTATTTACATGTTTGTGGTGACGCTGGTGTAAACAAACCTACCGCACTGCCTTTGTACAAAGTCTAACACATACAATTATGTGTAGTGCATAATACTTGATAATGGTAATAAATAAATATTTTCTGGCTTATGTATTTACTATATTATACATTTTATCATTTTTTAATGTTTATTTATGTATTGTTTTGTTTTGTTTTTTAACACCATGCCTGGCTAAGTTTTTTGTATTTTTAGTAGAGATGGGGTTTCGCCACGTTGGCCAGGCTGGTTTTGAACTCTTGATCTCAAGTGATCCACCTGCCTTGGCCTCCCAAAGTGCTAGGATTACAGGCATAAGCCACTGTTCCTGACCTTTATCATTATTTTAGAGTGTACTCCTTATACTTATTAAAAAAAATTAATTGTAAAACAGCCTCAGGCAGGTCCTTCAGGAGGTATTCCAGAAGAAAGCACTGTTGTCCTGGGAGAAGGCAGCTTCATGTCTGTTAATGCCCCTGAAGGCTTTCCAGTGAAACAAGATGTGGAGGTGGAAGACATTGATATTGATAATCATTCACCACTCACTCACTGACTCACCCAGAGCAATGTCCAGTCCTGTAAGCTTCATTCATGGTCAATGACCTATATAATATATCATTTTTTATCCATTAGATCACATTTTTGCTATACCTATTCCATGTTTAGATATATTTTGATGTATAAATACCATTGTTTTAAAATTGCCTGCAATATTCAGTACAGTAACTTGCTATACAGGTTTGTAGCTGAGAAGCTATAGGTTACACCATCTAGGTTTGTATAAGTACATTTTGCACAAAGACAAAATTGTCTAACACCACATTTCTTACAGTGTATCCCTGATCTTAAATGATGCATCACTGTTCAATTTTTTTGCCTAAAAAAGAGTGAACCAAAGAGCTTCCCATCCTTATGATCCTTTAGCAAATAAATAAGACAAAGTCTTCTTCTGTATTTTGCCACTTAGATTTCTTCCAGTGTTTCTCTAGCTTAAATATCTCCTTCTCTACTCTGTCTGTCACTCCCTTCTGTCTCACTAAGTCTTTCCTGTTTTTTCCTCATCATTAAAAAGTAAATTCCTGTTCTGCGCTCTAAATCATCGCCCCACAGATGCACATGTAATTCCAGTTTAAAATGTAAACAAATTGCCTTATCCCTGCAAGTTGTAACTGTCCTCATCTCTCTACCATTAGCAACATTTAATGAGTTCTAAGAAGTTCAGGTCACAGTACTGGTCAAAGAAAGCTGAAGCCAGCCATAGTCCTTGCACTCAGGTCAATCTGCTTTTTGAAATAAGTTGGGGTGGCTCAGCTCGGAAAAAAGGAACAAAACAGCGGGCCAAATGACTCACTGTGGGGAGAAAAGCACGAAGCCAACAGAGGAGACATTTCCAGAAAATTGAGAAAAGTCAGCTCCTCAATTTGTTAATGTGGGATAAAGCAGTTTCATTACTTGTTAAGGGTAGAAGTCAGTCTATCGAGGGTTACGAGAAGTTCAGAGTGAGGATCCAGAAACACTGGGTGCAGGCCACTCTGCTTAAACAAACAAACAAAAAGTAATGTGAAGGAAATACAGCAGCTAAGAATATTCCAAGGTCAGGAGAAAAGTTCACTCCCAGGTACAGATTTCCTGAGTGGGAAGGAAGAAAGAGGAAACAAATGAGCAACAAGACCAACAAAAACAAAAATGCCATCTTTGTTTTTTTCAGGTTATATTTTGTTCCAAGTCTCAGTTTCCTGAGATACATTTAAAAAAGAAAAAGCTCGAAATAGAATTCACTGCACTTTTTAGACTACAACCTACAACATAGGTGTGTAATGAAGGCATGGAGAGGAGCAAATAGGTTTTTCCCATATAAACACACACACACACACACACACACACACACACACACACACTCACTCTCTCTCTCTCTCTCTCTCTCTCTCTCTCTCAGCTCTCATGCCAAGGTCCTACAAGTAGGTGGATTTCACAGAGACCTCGAAGTCTGAGAATATATGATCTAATTTCCAACACATCCACTTTGAAAACTCCTGGTTTTCAAAGCAGTAACTGATCACAAGAGGAAAATCAGGCAACCAGGGATTCAGGGGAAGCCATACAACTGCCTTCTAGGGAAGTATTTCCCCTGAAGATGTAAGGATAATAGACCACAGTTCATTTCTCATTCATTGTACAGCTAAAGAACTAAAAACTCTACTGTCCAAGGTATTACTTTTCCTAGAAGTGCAGCTAAAAGCGACAAAATGAGAGAGTAGCACTGACTCCTGAAAATAATGTTTCTCTAGAAGGCACCTGTCCGCACTTAAGGAAATTGCTTCAGTCCAACACATCTGCCAATAAGCTTTAACTCTTACTGGGCATTTAAAGTTTATATTTTTTAATTAATTCTTTTTACAAAAAAATGAATTATTCAAAACAGCTACTTTTGAGGGTGGAATCCTTGACACCTTGGGGATACCAGGCTCTGGATTAGCTACTAGGAGAATATTTTGGCACTTGGTAATTATTTTGCATGAGCAAATCTTATGACTCATCAATACGCATCACTTTAATGATGTCCTAAGCAATTTCTTCGAAGAATTGAGGCACCTCATTCAGCTGCAGCTGAGGGCACACTACTATGATACATATTAATTCAGTGTTCCCATAAAGGACACTGAAGGGACTTTCCTGTCCCTTAGTTGGCTGTCCATAGGGCAACAATGGAGAGGAGCTCTGAGCAATTAGTATTCAAGGCTTCCTCCTATTTCCTGGAAAGGTACAACAAATTGATCAGATAATAAATTAGGCTTTTGTTAAATCCACTCAGTTAGAAAGTAATGATTAAATTCAAAACTAGATCATCAATAACATTGAAAAGTAAGTTGACTATGTCACTTCTATATGCCATGGGCTGCCATGATCTTTTAAGAGCAAATAGAAAGTATTCGCCATTTCATTCCAAAAGATTCTTCTGTAATTGCATTTAAGTTACCTTAAGGCCTGGCTACTTCTCTGGGGAAACTGAAGAAAGTACTTGGTAGTTCAGCATACTAATGAGCTAAGTTTGCATCAAGGTAACCAGGTGCCAGTATAAGTCACCATGGCTACAAAATTAATCTGGCACTCCAGAAACCAGGGTGTGCAGAGTCATTATAAACAACAGAGTTGCTCCCATAACAAAAGCCATCCATTCCACATGGCTAAATATGGTCAACTGCGCAAGTAGAATCCTATAAGAGGTTATAGGTCTAAGGCTCGGTTCTGCAGCCAACCATAATCTCAAGTGTGGTTCTCTGGCTTCCAAAACTAACTACCTGTCATCCTTTTTCAGATCCACTCAAATTATAGCTTTGGTTGTGAAAAAGGGTTGGGAGAATGACTGCATAGTGAAAATGGTATTTTTTGAAAGGTAACTGCCCTGTTTGTTGGTTCTGCTCCACATCTTGACCACGGAGTCAAAGTATATTAAAATGTCATAAGGCAGCCTCATTGAAAAGTTGAACCATGCAGGGCTCATGCCTTTTACTAGCTGGAGACATATGCTCCAAATAGCAGGTCATATTATAGGAAGATGCTAACAGTGTTCCTCAAATACTGTCTAAGAAGAAAGGACACTCTCTCCACAAACTCTACCTTTGCTGGGGGCTGTCTCCAGGAGCGGGTCTCTCTTACTTCTTTCAGACCTTTGTACTTCCTCTGGGAGGGAAAAAAATTCCTACTATTTTGGAAGGGTTGTACAAAAGTTTGTATCTATTCTTTTCAAAGCAGCAGGTGACAGAATATCTATCACATTCATCAATGTATTCAACAAGTATTTATTGAGAGCCTACTATATGTCAAAGGTGATTTTAGCACTTCACATATATCACTGAATGTCCTGGTGGAGTTGATTTTCATGGAAGCGGGCAGTGGGAAAACATGATAAAAACAGACATAATAACTAAAATATATAATACGTCAGTAGGTGATAAAGGCTAAGGAAAAAATAACAGAAGACAGATATGGAGATTAGGTAAGTGGAGACAGAGATAGTTAACAAGTGGAATTGGGTATTCTGGCTTATTAATAGGCCTCTTTGAGAAAGTGATATTTGAACAAAGGCTTGAAGAAGGTGAAGGAGTTAGTGATATTGATGGCTGGAGAATGGTCATTTAGGCAGAGGGAACAGCCAGTGAAAAAGCCATAAGTCAAGAGCATGCCAATCACAGTTGAGAAAGTCTGAGAAACCAATGTGAACCCCGCCAGGGGAATGCAAGGGAGGAATGGGGGGTAGGAAAGGAGATCCAAGAACAATAGGTACACAGATCATGTGGGGTCTTGCAGACCAGTGCTTCTTAAGCTTTCAAGTGTATATTAATTAACTGGGATCATGTGAAAAAGAAGAGTCTTATCCACTGGGTCTGAGGCTGAGCTTCTGTATCTCCAGTGCCTCTGGTGCTGCTGCTCCATGGAACATACTTTGAGCAGGAGGATTTCTGACCATGATAAAGGACTTTTACTCTGAACGCAGTAAGGATTCACTGAAAGCTTTTGCCAGTGTTGAGAATAGACTGTGGCCGGGGAAGAGAAACTGGGAGACCAGTGAGAAGACTACTGTAACAAAGGCCAGAAAACAGGAGGACTTGGATCAAGAAGGTATCTGTGGAAGCAGCTGGATTATGGACATGTTTCGAAGACATAGCTTTCATAGTTTTCTGATGGATCAGAAGTTGTGTGTGATAAAAGGAGAACCAATATTATGCTGAAGTATTTGACTAAAGCAGCTGAAAAAAGGAGTGGCGATCAACGGAAATGGGGAATGCTGCAAGTGACACATGGTATAGGAGGTAGGTTAGGAGTTTTCATTTGTCCATAATACATCTGGGGAGGTTAAAGAGGCAAAGTTTGGAACTTGGAAAAGAGAACAGAAGTGGAGATATGAATGTGGGAGTAGTTGACATGAGATATTTGAAACCATGAAATTGGATGAGATCACCCAGAGAGTGAATGCACACAAAAAAGAATAGACCAGTCATGGCCCTGTGGCACTCCAGGTGGCTTATTTCCTGGTGTTGTTCTACGGGGGTCTCTTGCCTTCAGGAAACAACACAGAGGAAGCCTTGAAAGGGAATTCTTTCTCAAATTTTGCTAGAAGCAGTTCGTGTGGACTGAGTGTTTGGATTCTCCTCCAAATCTCCCTTACAACATCTCAGTCATGCAAGTAACAAGACCACTGTCCCTTTAGCAATGACCTGTGGACAAATGCGTGGGTGTAGAGGTACAGTTTTCCACCGTCTAGAATCTCAGTTTCTATGTTGGAGCTGCATCCCTTTGCAAGAATTATCCTGTGAATTGTCAATGACTTGGAATCCCTACATGATTTGTTGAAACAGGTCCAGGGCAAACATCCATTTGAGGCAGCAGCACAAACATTTATTAATCCATTCAACAATGAGCATTACAATGTGTAAGTACTTGCCTAAACAATATAGAAGTTACAGGGAAGAATCACCTACGAATCTTACCCATATGACTGGTTCAGTATCCTGAATTGCTGCGCTTGGCTTGATACTCTTCAAGAAAAAGAAACCTACCCCCTCCCCTTCCCGAGACACACACACACACACACACACACCCCATCTATCATATCATCTATTGCTCTTGGGACTCTGTCTTGGATCAACTGCTCCTGCTCATTCCATCTGGCGAAGCTTCTGTTGCAGATTTATCCCTTTGCTACCTTCTTTTCTCTGACTGCTACCCTGTCAATGGGAATTTAGATGGCTTTCAATTGGTCTGTTTTCCTGGAATACATGGCTCCACTCTACCCATGCCAAAGGCCAGCTGCAGTTCCCAAGATGAAGGGAGGGCAAAGTTGTAGACTTCCTGCTTATTTAGGACTACAGATGGTTAGGTACCCTCCTCAAGGAAACTGTGGTGGAATAGAGATTAGTATCATAAGATTGCATGACAAATCAGTCAGAGTATATATGTGTGAATATACATTTTGATGTATTTATAGAAGTGGGCTATTAGTAGCATAAATATTAATATAATGTAACTGATAGATACATGATACATATGTATCACAGCTATATATCCATTCTGCCTGTGTTCCATCTCAGATGAGGGGGGCCACTTTTTTCAGGGGAGAAGACTGTCATTCCTCAATATCCACCCAAATCCAATATCCACCCAGGGGTTAAGTGTGTGCCTCATAATTTCCCAATTTCTATTAATAGTTCACTCTGGGTCTTTCATCCATGAATTTACCTATGCCTTTTCAGAAGCTACTGACATTTGAGAACGTACCACCTCCTGGGGGTAATGACAGCATTTTACGCATCACTGCGAAATGACAGTGCAAAAGGTGTCTGTCAAGGCCTGCCTTGGTTTGTGCTCCCATGGCCACCTCTCCCCACTGCATGAAACACATTTCTCCCACCTATAGACTAATCTTTTCTCCAGGAGCTAGGACCAATCCTATCTTTAATCACAAGGACCTAAAGAGATGTCCTTCAACACTTAGTTGACTCAGAGGCAAATCACCATAGTCACCAATTCTGTCAGACTGTATGACCCTGTTCTATAAATGAGTTTCTGTCTTGTTTCTGAGATCAGCTTCCCACCTTGTGCCCCAGTGGTGGCTTCATAGTCTTTGTCTTGGTTCTTTGTATCCAGGTCCCCAATTTGGTAACCTGTCCAGGGTTCTAGGCCTTTTAAGAATAGTCCCAGCCATTCCCCTTCACACCTAAAGCTTCTGCCTGCAAAATGGGAATCTTTCCCCGAACCCTGCATTGCCAGTGTCTCCTGATGCTGCCTGTCTACATGTCTGTTTGCATGATAATCCCACATTTCTGCTCTCAGCCCACCTGTCAGGACTACACAGATAGTGGGCATCTGACCCTCTACACTCATTGCCTCCTGGATCCTCCTGTTGTTGGTGATTTAACTATGTGGATACTGTGCATGGTGCATGGACATTTTCTCTATCATACACACACATGCAGGAGAAATAAAGAGTATTAATCTGAGCCACTGTTTACTGCTCTTCAGATCGCAACTGCTCAATTGAGGAAGGTGCCACAGGCAATGTGGGAAAGGTACAGCAAATCACAACATAAATAGCAACCTCTGGAGTTGTGCTGTACAGCAAACCTGATGCTAACCATGGCTTGATATCCTAACAGCACATCTAAAGCACTGCACTTGTAGCTAGTGAAGTGGTTGTCAGCATATGTGTTGATATCAGCATTTATGTGTGTGGATGTTAACTAAAAGTTCAATAAACTTTAATTTCAGCCTAAAATCAGGGTCAGATTCAAAGGAAAAAAGTGAGGCAATATACTTAACCTCAAACACTTGGTAAAGTTAAATAATTTAAATAATGTGACAGTCAATAAGACTAAAACTTTTTCTCACTGAGATCAAGCAAGCTGCTTTCCCAGGATAGGTGGTGCAATCCTAAATGATGCAGTGCACATTTCAGACAACAGCTCTCACAGCACATGTGTGGCCTGAGGCACGTCAAAAGCCCTTCTTGCTTTCAATGATCTCCTCCTCCCACCTGCCAGAGATGCTAGCCTCCTTACCATTAAAGTCAAATTTTAGGATTGATTGGAATCCTACTGAGCTCCCTTGATTTCCTCTCTATTCTCTCCAAAAAACTTATCTTGGAAACCTATTAGGTATTCATTTTAACACAAATCACCATTATTGTCTTAATGAGTCACATATAAGTTTCTGAAGGGATATATTACAGGCCAACTATATGGGGGAGGGAAGAGAGAGACAATAGTGTCAAGATATAGCAGCAACCTAATGTATGTGGCAGGATGGGGGTGGTGAAAACTGATCTGAGAAGCAGGAGATGTAGGATCCAATAGAGGTTAGACTGCTGGCCAACTGTGCAATCCTGGTCAAGTCATGCTACATCTCTAGGTGCCTGCCCTTTCAACTGTAAAGGTGAAGGAATTAGGTTAGATGATGTGTGAGCACTTGCCGCTGCTAAAATTGCAAACTATAAATCTGGGAAGTTGAAGCTTTTTCCGCAAGAAGTGCCAAGGAGGTGGTCTTCAAGCAGAACAAGATTGAACACAGATTGAACTGATGCTGAAGGAATTCCCAACAAGGATGAAGAACTGCCCCAAACCAACTCCACCTCCTTCACAATTCTCCCTAAGGCAGCTCTGAAAGAAGATGGACACTTAATGCAAAGCAGGAGCTCCCACAGCAGCATGTGTAATGGAAAAGGTGGTTTCATGGGCATGATTGGAAACTGAAGGAAACTGGAAGCTTTACATGTTGGCATTCATTCAGAAGGCGGCACTTGTGAATACCTATTATACACACAGATTTTCATCTCATAAGTAAGGTTATAATATACTTGGTTAATTCTAGCAAGGAATTAATAGTACATTAATCTGAGTCATAAAAATAAAGTATTTATGGATCTTATGCATCCCTTTAAGAACCAAGTGCCATATGGAAGGTGGTGCTGAAGGAGATGTGAGGTTCACAGATGAGTCTCCCTGCTCCGATTCAAGGAAAAGCATCATCATTCTTCCAGGCCCACTGACACCCCCCACCCTCCATGCTGAGCTCAAGCCCCATTTCTCCACAAGCAGCCCCAGGAAGCTCACCCACAGTTTCTGCTCTTCCTGATTTCCTGCTGCACCTACTGCTGCACCTCACACTGTACTTTCGCATCCTGGCTGTTTTGTGTGCTAATTATCTTATATATGCAAGTCTTGACATTCCAAGTGAACTGAAAACTCCTTCAGGCCAAGATCCCATGATACATTTCTCTGCTATCTCTACAAGGGCCTGGCATTGGAGGTTGGCACATATTTGGTGCCCCATTAACATATATTGAACAAAATTAATTTCACAGACTTTTGAGTCTACTCAAAAGTTAGGACGGAGGGAGAGACAACCATATATTGGGCCAGGTTGGCAGAGACAAAAAAAGATTACAGCAGTGGTCCCCAGCCTTCTTGGCACCAGGGACCAGTTTCGTAGAAGACAATTTTTCTATAAACAGGGGAGGGGGAGATGGTTTCAGGATGAAACTATTCCACCTCAGATCATCAGGCATTAGATTCTCATAAGGAGGGTGCAACCTATCTCCCTCGAATGCAGAGTTCCCAATAGGATTCTTGCTCCTATGAGAATCTAATGACATAGCTGATTGACAGGAGGTGGAGCTCAGGTGGTAATGCTTGCTTGCCTGCCACCCACCTCCTGCTGTGTGGCCTGGCTCCTAATACGCCACGGACTGCTATGGGTCAATGGCCCAGGGGTCGAGGACCCTTGGATTACAGAATCTCAGTCTTAAATGCATTTATGAAGGGAAAAAAAAGAGAGAGAGAGATCTTGACAATAATCATGAAGGTAGAAGGGTCACGACAAAAGAATGAAGTATTTTGCAAGCAAGGAGAGCAATACATTTTAAATGATGGGCTGAGGCAGCAGTTGTCAAATGTTGGCATGCATTGGAATCACCTGGAGAGTGCATGTTGCAGAGCTCCACCTTTAAAGAGTCTTACTCAGTTTGGATATGGCCTGAACATTGGCATTCCTCACTAGTTCCTAGATGATGCTGATGTTTCTAGTTCAGGGGTAATACTTTGAGAACCACTGGACAGATAAGCCTGAAATAATAAACATCATTTCAGCAGCAATTTTCATCTTTTTATTTTAAATGAGTAGAAGAGGACACTGACAAGTAAACAGGATGAGTAAACGTGTAGAGATAAGGCCGGGTGCGGTGGCTCACGCCTATAATCCCAGCACTTTGGGAGGCCAAGGTGGGTGGATCACAAGGTCCCGAGATCAAGACCATCCTGGTCAACATGGTGAAACCCCATTTCTACTAAAAATACAAAAATTAGCTCGGTATGGTGGCACACGCCTGTAGTCCCAGCTACTTGGGAGGCTTAGGAAGGAGAATTGCTTGAACCCAGGAGGTGGAGGTTACAGTGAGCCAAGATCACGCCATTGCACTCCAGCCTAGGTAACAAGAGCGAAACTCTGTTTCCAAAAAGAAAAAAATTGTGTAGAGATAAGAAAGTAGCCACCATGTTTAGGGATAGAAAGTGGCTGTATGGAAATACAAGGGTACCAGAATTTGGGGGCAGTATTTTGGAGGCCTTTAATATCATGGCAGGGAGCCTGGATAACTTATTATGTCAGAGAGAATATGGAGAATGGTGAACACAGATTCCAAGAAGAGGCTGACAATAGGAGGCAATGGCAGAATGGACTAGAGGGTCTGATAATTAAGCCACTAGACCAAGCTGTCTTTATTAAGGGGAAATCAAAATAGAATTGAGACATGTGTTCTTCCAAAAGCCACTCCATATGCTTCTGGAGTTTATCTGAGTAAGCAGCACAAAGGCCCCAGTTTGGCCACAGTGCAGGGCTTTGAAATTCTACTTTTATTATCTCACACACACAAACACATAGGTACACCAGAAATTAGCTAATGCCTCCTCACACACCAGTTTGAAGGAGCCTGTAGCTCTGAAGTTAAGATGTAGCCTGGTGCTAGCTGTCTGGGTGTGGAAGCATTACCAGATTCCCATGGTGAGGTGATTCTCTCAGCTCAAGAGGTGTCCAGCATCAAACCTAACATAACAAATGGAGCTTTAGAGGAGGAAAATGGTATCAAACCTGCTCATGGGGCTCTGTTTGAAAAAACAAAACAAAACTTGAGTTTCAGCTCTGTCTCCCCTGCAAAAAAAAAAAAAAAAGAAAAAAAAAACAGCAGACACATAGTGCCAGACACTGTATTATGCATGATAAATATATTATTTAATTCTCACTAAAGGAATGTTTATTATCTCTGTTTTACAGATGAGAAACCAAAGGCACAGATAAGTCAAGAAAGATGACAAGATCACAAAGCTAGTAAGAAATGGAGCCAACATATGAACTCAGAAAGGCCAAGAATCAGCATTAATGCAGTTAGCCACTACACTAGGTGTGTACTCTCTGCTGGCTAACAATCCTGAGGTTACGCTTGCATTTGATAAATAAAGTCTTGATTTCTCTTATGCCTTCTTCTTGTCTGTCCTCTCTTTCTTCCTTACTTCTTTACTTTCAAATTATTGAGCAACTATGATGTATCAAGCACGACGTGCATATTGAAACTGCTTTTAAAAAGCTGAGCAGAGAAACTGTTCTAAGCAGAGAAGTAATTCTAGTAGTGAATCACATTATGTGGGAAGGACACAGGGTCTTCAAAAGAATCAGCCACTCCATGGGGCCATCCCCTTGGAGTGCAGCTCTGGCTACACTTACAACTTAGTAAAATTCCAGGACCTTATCCCTGGCCTCATTTAGTTTCTTATCACAAACCATACTGGACGTTTCGCAATGCCAAACAGCATCCAAAACCCCCCTGGAAGAAGACAGTGTAAAGAGGGCTTTTTAATAGTTTTTTTGGGGGAAAATATCTTAAAAACACATTCATCTGAATTCTTCTTTCAATTCTCCCATGGAATGCTAACTTTTATTTGCAAGTTTGTGAGATTTCTGTTAAAAGCTTGCTGTAGCCTGAGGTTTAAACCAGAGAGAATCTGACTTGGTCCTGAGGCAGGTACCTTTGTAGCTTTCTAATCTCTCTCTCAAGTTCACAGGCTTTTAAGAGAGGTTGGTGATGTCCCCTGCAGAGGATTTTCTGTCATTTCATGGGTAGGAATGCGTGGTTATGATATTAAGAACTGAAGTTGAAATCTCTTTACATTTTCCTTAATTGCCATTATTGGCCTAATTGCAGGTACAGGACTCCAAGAGAAAGCATGTCACTTGCCATCTGTAGCCCAAAGGTACTTGAATCAAACCGAACCTGCTCAGGATGCAAAAGACACTTTAGCATATGCAGAGGCCCGAAATGGCTTTATAGACCCAAATCCTTTTAATAAGCTTAAGACAGGCCTGAATTTATTTAAATGTCTAATTCTAAATGTACGTATGCCTGGTAGTAATGTTTACCATCTGTCTGACACTGCCTGTTGAGGTAATTGTCAAGCTACAGTATGACATATGGTGCACATATTTGGACCTTAAATATAACAGCCTTGGCATGAAACAATTGGAAACCAAGATTTAATCTTTGGTATCATTCAAGTTGGAGTTGAACAAACAGACAGTTCCGGGCTATTACTGTTTTCTTCCTTTACGATAAATACTCCTCCGTAGGCATGCCTGAGAACAACGTTGGAGTGGCAGGCCTGGTTTCAATGCACTGCCTTTTTCTTGCTCAGGCTCTGCCACTTAGAAACCCAGCTGGAATGGCAGTTCTGCAGTGGAGGCCGGAAGTCAGTCTCCAGCTCAGGCAGCGTCTGGTCTCAGCCAAGGAATATAAGGGGCGTCCCACCTGAGAAGCCAGAAGAGCTGTTGCTTTGGAAGGAAAAGGCAGATCAAGGCAATAACAACAACTGCAACTCCTCTTTCTCCTCTGTATTCTATTTTTGTACCTTCTCATGTTGTCTCCATTCTGTTCTATTTCCCTATTTAGTTTTCCAACCATCAGGCCAAATATGGGGGAGTCAGTGGAAGGGAGAAGACACGGTAGAGGCGGACAGCTCCGTAAGCCCCCTAATGCCCTGGGGAAATGCACATGGCTCCAAGAGATGAGAACAACACCCTTTTCAAGTTATTTTGGTTAAATGATAGAGACCCTAGAGTGCTCCCTTTTTTCTTTAAATACTAGCAGCACTGTAGCATTAGATACAGCTGTGTAGATGCCTAAAGTCTGACTTGAAAGACCTACTTTATGCTTGGATTAGAGGATGAGTGTAGCTATTGTCGTTGCAGTCGCTGTCTGGATCTACAGTGATGTAAATATGGCAACAGGAATAATGTAACTCTTGCAGTAATGTTACTAAGAATGGTCCATACCTCTTCTCAATGGGTATGGCACTCCATACAATAATAGCTTCCAATGAAAAGTCAACATAGACACTCTTTCTTAAATCCTGCTTCTATCCCTCCACTGCACTGCCTTGTATTTATAAAATGAGGCACTGAGGAATTCTGAGGGATGAGCAAGGCAGTTGATAATGGTGGGTGTGTGTGTGTGTATGTGTGTGTGTGTGTGTGTGTGAATGCCCATGTAGTTTAGGAAGCCTTGAAGACTAAAATAACAATATACTAGGTCAGTCACTAAGGTAATTCAGCCTTGGATTTTCCCCCAGCCTGAAATGACGACTTGATTCCATATTTTGGTATCCTGCCAAGTTCTGTATTTAAGCCTCAAGCTTAACATGTCCTCTGTTCCTAATTAGCAACAAGGCTAAATTTAGCATAGGTTTCTCCGATGCCACCACAGTCACTAAACGATTCTAGAATCTAACACGAAGTCATGTTACTTTATAGCTTTAAGAAAAGGCAAAACAAACCTAAAGGTGCCTCTCTAAGATCAGGTGACCTGGGATGCTAAGAATTTCTGAAGCACAGGGATAAGATTGGCCATTGTGTAATGTTTAAATTTTGACACAGGAAATTTTCTCCGTGGAGGCCAGAGTACACATTGCAGCAATGAAGAGTTACACTCTCCAAGAGGCCTGGCCCCAGGGAAACAATGAGAAGACGAGTGAGATACAGTTCTCATGCTCTCCCACTCCCCTTTGGACTCCCACTGCTTTCCTGCCCTGACTGTGTTCCTTGGGTAGAATTTCCAGCAGATCAAAATCCTCCAGTGTATTACCACCTCCACTCCCTGACTTGTCCGCACCTTCAGACTGGAGTTTCTCTGCAATCATGTCCCACATATCAGCCTTTCCTCCTGACTGCCCCCTCGACCACTGCAGTGCTTTTCCCAGAGTCTCCACAGGGTGTTATTTTTTTAAAATTTCGACTCTACAGAACAGCTGCAAGAATAATATGACAAAGGATGAGCTAGTTATAACCTTCACCTTGAGTCACCAGTTATTAGCATCTTGCCATATTAACTGTATTTTTCCTTTTCTTTCTGTATATGTGTGTGTACTTATGAACACATATGGTGTATGTAACACTTTTATTATTCTTGCTGAACAGTTTTAGAGTCAGTTAGACACCCTGACTGTCTCCTCCTAAGTTTCCTTGCATGCATGTCCTAAGAACAAGGATGTCACCTAGATAACCTCAATGATAATCATAACACTTAGGAAACATCACATTAATACTGTACTAGCCACTGTACAGCCCACGTTCATATTGTCCCAGAATGTCCTTCAGCAGTCTTTTATGTAGGACATAGATGTTTACGGAAGATCTAAGCCAGCTGTTTTGCAGAACTTTAAAATTTAAGGGTTGCCACTTTTGCTCCTTCATTAATGGTACCAAACACCCCTGTATGTGGTTAAGGCTTAAGTTCTCATCCTTGCTTAACAATGAAGAACCAAGGTGCTGGGTGACCTGATGGAGGCCGTAGAGCTTACTGCTGGCAGAGCCACAAGGAGAGAGCCCATTTCTCCTGACATCCTTCGTGGAATCAACTAGAAGAGTTGAGGCAAAAGAGCATATTTATGGTCCTTTCTTGTGGAGATCGCTCCAGCATAGAGGCATTTTGACTGTGCCTCCGCCATAATGTGAGCTTGAGCCCAGACACATTTCCCTTGACACTGCTCTGTCACGTGGATTATAAATATATTTGTGTCACTAACGCTCTTTATAATGATACAGCTTGGCAGTGGCCTTTAATTAAGGCACATTTACAAGGAATATGGAGTCATAATAACTTGTCCTTGGATGTTCTTAAACTTCAACAGCAAATACATGCTATTGACTTTTCCCATCAGGAACTCCCACGAGATGCCACTATTGCTCGTGATATTGTTGACACCTTGTCTTCTTGGACCCATGGTTTTCACCTGCCATCTTTGTCTACCATCATTGCCGTCGGGAGTTGTGTCCTTCTCCTCATCATTCTTCTACCGTTTCTCTTTCGCCTTGTGTTCTCCTCCCTCCAGCGTCTGCAGCTCAAGCTTTTTGAGCTCCATTTAAAAAATAAAAAGGAGGGACATGTGGGGAACGCTCCAGCGTAGAGGCCCTCTGATTGTGCCTCTGCCATAATGTGAGCTTGAGCCCAGACACATTTCCCCCTCCTGGAGGCAGTCGAGCTATGGGAAAGAAGGAACTAAAAGATGGATGATTTAGTTGAAGTTATTTTAGACCCCCTGATGCGGACACAATGGCTTGGTGATGGCTGTGTGGTTTTACTAGACATTGTGTTTTATCTTAAATCCTGTCCTGGGCTAGTTTTATGACTCTGGTTACTGAGCACTACTTAGGCCCTGTGGCCATTCATATGACTCTTGGAGATTGTTGCCTTTGAAGATTTGTGATTCCTTCTGACCTTTAAGGAATGTCCCCTTTCCAAATGTAAATCCTTGCTCTTTAGATAAGAAAATCACCTGCTTGTTTTGTGATTCTCATGTTCACTTTTATGG
>CAUYLG010070344.1:0-61354 GCA_963573385.1 Cacajao melanocephalus
CAAAGGATTATAAATCATTCTGTTATAAAGACACATGCACACGTATGTTCATTGCAGCACTGTTTACAATAGCAAAGACCTGGAACCAACCCAAATGCCCATCAATGATAGACTGGACAAGGAAAATGTGGCACATATACACCATGGAATACTATGCAACCATAAAAAATGATGAGTTTATGTCCTCTGTAGGGACATGGATGAATCTGGAAACCATCATTCTCAGCAAACTGACACAAGAACAGAAAATCAAACACCACATGTTCTCACTCATAGGCAGGTGTTGAACAATGAGAACACATGGACACAGTGAGGGCAGCATCACACACTAGGGTCTGTTGTGGGGGGGAAAGGGGAGCAACAGCGTGGGGTAGGGAGGTTGGAGAGGGATAACATGGGGAGAAATGCCAGATACAGGTGATGGGGGGATGGAGGCAGCAAACCACATTGCCATATATGTACCTATGCAACAATCTTGCATGATCTGCACATGTATCCCATAACCTAAAGTACAATAAAAATATATTTTATATATAAATACAAATATAAATATGTGTATATATATATGAATTAGAATGGCAGATAAAGTGCGGTGGACATTGGCAATTTTAAGTAGTGTGGTCAGAGCAGACCTCATGAAGAAGATGACATGTCAGCAAGAGAGTTAGCCATGGTACTGCTATGAAAAAGGCAGGTAAACATGGCTCATAAAATAAGTGTGCAATGAAGAATTGTGGCATTGGTAAATTATGAGATTCAAAAGAAGTTCCCCTAGCAAAATTGTTTTGAAATGGCATTAGAGTATCAGTGCCATCATAATAGTGCTTGTTACAGTACGGCATAAGAAATCATCTATTTATGAATTGTTCTAATAGTTTATAGGTAAGTCAGTGGTTTTGTTTTGGGTTTTTTTTTGGTTATGTTTCAGCTATGGTCACAAGGTAACTGACTGTATTTATTAGGAAGGCTTACTAATCCTTGACTGTCTTGTTTTGACAGAAATGACACAAAGAGATCTCATGATAAATCTCAAGACAAAGGAGTAGCTCTGGTTTCTAAAATTCATTTGGGATGCATGTGATGGAGGTTCTCACTGCTCATAATTTTCTTTTATTTCCATCAAAGGACTGAAGAGTTTCTCCTTCCATAACCACAGTCATTATTTCCCCTCTGTTCCTCCCAATCGTCTGTTTCTCATTGCAGCTTCTTAGCATGTCACACACACAACTCAGTCTCTCCCCCTAGTAAACCACTGTTAGAAAGATATTGAGAGGCCCATTTCAAACAAGTAAGTTTTAAGACTGCAGTCTTTTTTTCTGTAATTAATACTAAGCTGTTTCAAAATGTTCAGCATACCCTTAAGCTGCTAACAGAGGTTTTTAATCTACTCTAGAAGTTTCATCAGTTATTGCTAATACATGTTTGGCCTTATTTCTAGTAGTAAGAGATCCCATCCCATGTACTTACGACTTAACCCTTTCTCTTGGCTTCGCACCCTGTGAAGCTTGCTGGTGGCGCCCAGACCCTAAGGCAGGGTTCACAATATTTATATGGTTGCAGTGAAATATGCATTCAGACACCATGGTTTTTGTTTTTTGTTTTGTTCTGGCAGCAAACCAAATGGATGAAAAGCTTCAAATCACTCTAAAAAAGTGAGAAATAATTATGGTGGAATCCAGACTGCTAAATGACAGTGTCTCACAGAATTTATAAAACTGTACACAGTTATGGCACTATCAGTTTGGTAGCCCTTCAGCATTCTCATGAGATCTGAATAGAGCTGTTTACTGCCCTGACCACCTTCCACTAGACTGAGGCAGAATTCTCACTCTTTCAGTAAATGTTTGACCTTCCATTGCTACACAGTTGATGCTACTTCCTTAATGCTGAGTTTTGCAATAATTTGTTCCTGTCTCTACATTGCATTGTGCTACCTGGCTCAACATTTTCTTTGACAGTCATCAATATAATATTATATATGCTAAATTATATTTTTAAATACCTTATGAATCAAATGTGATAACATACTTGGGGAGAGACTGCAATACAATAGTGAGAACCGCTGCCCTGGAAAAAACTCACCTTCATTAGGCTTCAGATATAACAACCCTTTTATATTGGGCAGAAGGTATAAAACCCCAGATCCCTTTACTCTGCTTTTCTTCCACTGACTTGTTTTTTTCTGAAAAGAAATCACTGCCAGGGAATGCACTCATGCTTAGCTTTTTTCTTTCTTTCTTACTGGACTCTCATGTGGCCATTAAATATGCTACCTGTTACTCCAACATAAATAAAACTCTGAATCTTTTTCCACTAGTTTCTCCAAATAATCCCCCTTTCTATAGTCATACCCCTACCAAGGGCCATTGTTTTTGGTAAATTTAAAAATAGCCGTTTGCTAAGTATTCATGCCATATTATGCCTAAAACTCATGCTTGCATTTGAACAGGAAGAGAGTTTGCAGTGTAACTAATTCACACTACAAGTTGTGGAAGCAAGAATATTTTTTCGTGTACATTCTCCAGGTGATGATATGACATTGCCAAAATATAAGTCATTTTAAAACTACAGGAAAAAGACGATAATATAAGACAACCATATAAACACCTCAGCCAGGTCCATTTTACAAATCTAAAACATAGCTATAAAGCTATATACTAAATATAAATTTAGTTTTACTCTAATTTTTACCCATGCACAAAATCGATTGTTTGGTTTTGAATCTATCTGTGCAAGGTCGGTTTAATTCTATTTGAAAAGAACAACTCTGGGTTCCATCTCCTCCAGTACATGTATATATTTTCCCAGAGGAATGAGTGGTCTCACAATATTTCTTCTCTTAGAAGTGTAAAAATCTTACAAGGAAGAAAAATATCTCATTAAAGTAGGAAATAGACATTTAGCAGATGACATATAATACATCAGCTATAATTTCATACTCAGTTTTCCTTTTAGAAGCTATCCAAGCTGTGCTCTCTGGTAATAGGGTGACAGTTGTCTCTAGCAATGTGGAAGTCTTCCATTTTCTGACACACTACAAATTATTAAAATTTTTATATATAAATTTTTAAGAAAACTAACTTACATCAGGACAACTAAGGTGAAATTTAGAGAAAAGTCCCCTTTAAAAAGTCTAAATTTTGACTTCATAGTTAGTGAAAAACAGAAATTTTATATACATACTCGAACATATATAGGCATAGGCATACATATATAAAAACATTATTCAAATTATATTTAATAAATCTACTTGCCAAAAAGATAAGGAAATCAGAAAGAATATGGAAAAAGTTGAATTCTGGGTTTATTAAGGTTAGAGTGGGATTAGCAGAAAATCTTTTGCTAATATTTCTTAAGGAAGGATCCTATTTTGGATAGGCCAGCTCTTCACAGGGACTAACTGTCCTCCACATTACAAGGCATTTAACATCGATCTACTAACAGTCACTAGAACTTTTCAGCCATTAAAACAGGTCCTTACTTCCTAGGAAGTACTTGAAATTCACCACAAGATTTTAAACAAACTGTATTTTCTTGTGAAGGAATATTTTAATCATTTTTCACATTATTTTCCTAAAATAACTTGAGTTACTCCTGAATTGTTACGGATTTTTATAGCTTTGCCTGTGGCCCATCAGTCTGCTTCCCTCTTGCTGCCTTCTAGGGCTCTGCATATCTCTCACTTCATCTCTAACCCTCCATCCTGCTCTCTCCATGTCACTACTCCACATTCAGTTTCAGCTCCAACAGCAAACTGTAACACGATATGATTAAACCAGCATTCATCTTGCTTTTACCATTGAAAGATTGAGGGAAGAAAACGTCACAGAGATTTAAAATCAAATCAATACTTGTGTAAGAGTTCACCAGAGAAACAGAACCAATAGGAAGTACATATGTTACATAGAAAGAGATTAATTATAAGGAACTGACTTTTGCAATTACAGAGACTGGTAATCCCCAAATCTGTAGCTGGCAAGCAAGAGACCCAGGAAAGCCAATGGTGTCATTTTGATCTAAGTCCAAAGGCCTGAGAACCAGGAGAGTCCATGGTATAGTTCTAGTCTAAAGGCTAGCAGAAGGAAATACAGAAAGCCGATGCTTCAGTTCAAGACCAAAGGCAGGAAAACACAGACATTCCAGTTCAAGGTAAGGTTCCAGTTTTGTTCTATTCAGGCTTTCAACTCATTGGATGAAACTCATCCATATTTGGGAAAGCAATCTGCTTTGCTCAGTCTACAAATTTAAATGTTAATCTCATTCAAATCATCCCCACAGAAACAAAATATTTGGGCATCCTGTGTCTCAGTCAAGTAGGTACATAAAATTAAACATCACAATATTCGTGAGAGTCAATAAAACTGGAGTAATAAGGCAGTCAAAGAGCAGAGTGAAGGACAGTGTTAAAAAGTTAAATACATGATAGCCATACCTAAATTTAGCTTGACCTACAAAAACTAGAATTTGGTATTTTATTTTTCTGTATTCTTAGAGGTGCTTTAGTCCATCTGCATAAAACACAGGTGAAACTGAATTTGGATCCAGACTTCTATCTGAACTGAATCCTTTGTGATGTTTAGCAATGATTTTACACAGAAAGATTGACAGATCTGTAGTGGGACAGACTGTTAGAGAATATGCTAAAAAAGGTTAAGTGTGCCTTTTCTAAGTATTAGATGTAATCTAGTGCCATGTTAAAGCATGTAAGCTAGAGCTACGCTGCCTGAGTTCAAATCCCAGCTCTACTTATTACCAAATTTGTGACCTTGGGCAATCACTTAAACATTCTGTGTTTCAGTTTCCTCACCTGTAAAACACAGATAACAGGACTGAGCTCCTATCATAAAGCTGCACAAACAGATGCTAGTACATGGCAAGTTCTATGTAACTTTTTGCTAATTTAATTATTTTGGGCTTTTTACAAACATGTCCTTTTTTCCAAAGTACTTAACTACTGTCTGATATTTCACTGGCGAATGACTATGCGGGTAAAGTTAGAATTTTGAAGAAGGGCAGATAATAAAGAACACTCCCTCCCTTGTTTATCACTTTCAAATGTGAGCTCATGAAAGCAGTGACTTGTCTGTCTTATATTACTGTAAATGTAACAATATCCAACAAATAGTACATTCCCAATAATTTTAGGAAGAATTTATTCTTTTTATACAACAAAAGAATGAATATATATATGTACACACACACACACACACACACACACATGCACATGCACACACACACACACACACACACACACACACACACAGAGCTGGGGGAGGGAGACAACATCTACCTGGAGACAGTAACTGCTCTGAGCATGGCAGATACAATGATGAAAACACACTCATTAAAATTTACAGTTCTGTGGGAGAGATATTTCACCAATATCCGTATACATATAGTTACTATGGAACTATAAAGTCTGATATGTCCTCATCAAATTTATAGTCTAATAAAGGAAACCTTCTAGATTTGAATTTATTAATATATTAATTATTATATATTAATACCTGATTAGAAGTGTTATGAAGATGCCATGAGAGAAGCAAAAACTAATATTAAATGAATGTTTTACTTACATAACATGTGACACTGAGTGTGGTGTGACAAATGTATCATTATTTCTTGCAACCAGATTTCAATTAAATTTTATTTTATTTCATTTTATTTTATTTTTTATTTTTTAAGAAAGAAAAAGAGAGAAAAGAAGAAAAAAAGAAAGAGTGAAAAAAAAAGAGAATGTAAGAGAGAAAGAAAGAGGAAGAGAAAGAGGGAGAGAGGACGGGATTCTTGTTCTATTGCCCAGGCTAGAATGCAGTCTAAAAATGGGTATTAAAAACCCCTTTTATGCCAATAATTGTGCTTAACAATGGAGACAGGACTGATTTTAAAAATTGCAGCATTTATCACTTTCTGAAATTGCCTTGTGCGTTTACTCATTTTTTTATCTCCCCCACAACAAACTATTAATACAATGTAAGCACTAGGAAGGGTTATCAACATTCGCTCAACGTTGCTAAATGCAATCTTTGGCTACTTTAAATGACTGCAACTTAAATTTTCCTGAGACTCAAAAAACTCCATTGACTTAATAAGTTGAAAACAGACAAAAATAAAGCATAGTGCATATATTCATTCCTGTCTGAGAGAATGTTAGTGTTTAAACTGCTTAAGGAGAAAATTTGATGAATATTGTTTCCCACATTTGTTTTGAAAGCCATATACAGTAGAAAAGAGAGAAAAAATCATTTATAATATAGTTTCTTAAAATTAGAAAGAAATGACTTAAGCATTAAAATAATTCACTTTCAAAATGTTTAAAATATTAAAATATATTTATGGAAAGTTTTAAAATGATGATAATATTAAAAACATTGCTGAAGCTTTACAAATCCCAAAGGCCTTTCATGCGTTTAATTTGGATCTTACAACAACCTGATGTTTCATGAAGTAGATTTTAGAAAGGAGTAAAAGTACAAGGCTTCCTCCTTTCTCCCTCCCTCTCCAACAATTCCTATCACATCAGATGTAGACTGAGTGCTTGCTAAATATTTGGGAATCATTATGATAATAATATAGTGATGAGAATGATATTTTATTCAGAGGCATTGCCATCAGGTTGGAATGTCAAGAAAAGAAAGGAGATTAGAGGTGAGGACCTGGCTCCCTCCGTGAATACTTATTATTAAATTTAGATCAGTCTGGCTCATCTTGTACTGATAAAAAATCCATTCTCTTTCTCTTTCACTTTTACAGTCTATGCTAAAATTGGAAAGAATCATTCAAATCATTACAGAATTCAAGAAGTGAGACCATAAAATTAGTAGGTTGTTATTAGTTATTAGTAGCCATCTTTTGGAGGCTATTTGATGGCTTCACAGTTCACTAACTCTTCAAGTTGTTAGCCTCAGTTTCTCAAAATGTAAACTAAGTAGAAATTGTTCATAGTGTGGTGGAGAATATGGAGTGAAAGGGTGTGCATAAAGCGTCTAACCCAATCTGGCATATAATAGGCCTTAAAGAAACGTTCAGCACCCAGCGCTGCTCCCCACTCCCACAGTGCTATTGAAGTTGCACTGTGGCTTATACAGCAACATGGTCCAATACTGCAGTATGAACCAGATTGCTCGGATAATTGGCATTCTCCCCTTCAAATGCAAGATTGATAGGTTCAATAAAAGTCTAGGCAGTTACCCATTCTTATAATAGAGAGTTCTCATTAAAGAAATGGATTAATTGGCTTACTGATATTTTATCAGGAGCCAAATTTGAGTAAGTGAACTCAGCAGTACTGATAAAAGAAAATTAAACACTAATAAAGGGAGAAATGTTCCTGCTTAGGCTGAAATCTCAGCCGCAGGCTCAAATCAGGGATCTGAGTTTATGATTTGTCAGTATGAATGGACATTAATGTCTGACAGATAAAAATGCTCTGATTATTTTTCCCTGACAGTTCACTTTCTCCCCAAGACACTCATACCAGCTGGAGACTGAATGTTGTCTCCTCCTCTAGATTTTCATGAGGGATTCCAAACCACATGTCAGGAAACATGTTTCTAAAATAACATCATGCTTCACTCTTGTTTCCACAAACAGCTAATAAGACATATTTGGGACTAAATTAGAGCAAAATATTCATCAGAATTGTCCCCAAAGTATCATAGAGCTCATGTTTCTTTAGAAAATTTTTTCTTAATCTCTCTCTTCTCCCAGTAAATCATCTTTCCAATATTTGGAAAGGCTTATTGTTATGAAGACTAATTTTCAAGAGAAATATATAAATATGGACATACAAATATACATACACATGTTGCTAAATAAAAAATTTGATTATCCTATCTTAGTTGAGAATTTAATGTAGCTGTCTACTACCTCATCTGTGAAAATTTTTCTTTTACTTGGCATTCAGGTCAATAGATTTCTTGGTTCTCTTCCTACCTCAAATGCTGCTCATTGTTGGCCTTTTCTGTTGGTACTCCCTATAACCTCTATTTCCAAACTTTGGAACATAGTAGACGTTTCAAATTTAATGTGTCTCAAGCCAAACTCTTGATTCTTCCTAACAAACCATTTCTTCATGCAGTCTTCCCATTTCAATAAATGGCAATTAATTCCATTCTCTGCTTCTGCCAACGTACTTAGAAATATCAGTAACTACTCACTTTCTTTTATATTCCACCGCTAAAGTCAGTAAATCCTCTTGCCTATACTATAAAACAATGGCATATTTCAAACCTAACCACTTCTGATTGCCTTTGCTGCTGTCATCCTAGTGCAAATTACTACCTTTTTATCATCTATCATCTGGATCATGGGAGTAGCTGCCAGTCAGGTCTTATCTGCCCTTCTTGCCCTTTACAGTCTGTGATCAATATAGCTGTGACCCTGATCAATTTAAATCATATGATACTTGATATGGTTTGGCTCTGTGCCCCCACTCAAATCTCATCTTGAATTGTAATCCCCATAATTCCCACGTGTCCAGGGTAGGACCTGGTGGGAGGTGACTGGATCGTGGGGGCAATTTTCCTCCCTGATATTCTTGTGAAAGTGAATGAGTTCTCACAAGGTCTGATGATAACATAAGTGTTTGGCAATTCCTCCTTCTCTCCTTTCACCTGCAGCCATGTAAGACGTTCCTGCTTCCCCTTCCATCAGTAAGTTTCCTGGGGTCTCCCCAGTCATGTTGAACTGTGAGTGAATCAAACTTACTTTCTTTATAAATTACCCAGTCTCAGGCAGTTCTTTATAGCAGTGTGAAAACAGACTAATACAATACCTCTTAGAATTCTCTAATGGCTTTCTCCGAAATATAAAATTCTCATCATTGCCTGTAGATCTGGCCTTACTTATCTTTCTGACACCATCTATTACTATTTCCTTTCTTTCTTATTTATTTTGCTTCAGTAACATTGACCAACTGGCTCTTTTGTGGTAGGATGTCCACATCCTACCAGAGCCTTTGCCCTGCTGTGCCATTTTCTCTTATTGGAATACCTGTTCACAGATACCTATGACTTTCTCTTTCATAATTTTAGGTAGTTACCAAAAACGACTCCTCAGTGACTACTCCTGACTGCTTGCTTCAAAACTGTTCCCCCCTCAACTCCTTTTGCAAACTACTTTACACAATGTGATTCTTTCTATTTCTCCTGGTCTTAAACATTGATTTCCACTGGTCACATTATATGTCTTTATTTATTTATAGTCTCATTTCCCATTAGGGTTGGATTTTTGGTCTGTTCTGAATTTCCAGTGTTTAGAACAATGCTTGGCACCTAATAGTCAATAAATATTTGTTGAATCAGTCAATCTATTTGCTAAATTAAAATTGGAGGCTGTTTTATGGCTCAAGTGAGACTTGATTAAATTATGTAGAACAAACCCAAAATTTAGTCTTCAACTGGTGCCATCTATTTTCTTTTATATTGTGTTTTTTAGAGGCAGAATCAGTCAGTTATAATCTTTAATTTATCATATCCATGTATCACAAGGAGAGTGTTGGCATATAAAGAGAAATGAAAAAGAAATTATATTTCTCAGGCTCAGAGCTACAATATTTAATGAATATTCTTTTTTTATTTTTATAATACAGGTCTGATTCTTTTCATATGCCTGGAGAGGTCTTTATACAAATTTAAAGTAAAAACCATTTCATAATACTAGTAGAAAAGTATATATCCAATCTACACTGGATTATATTAAATATCCTTTTTCATCTTTAGGCATCAAGAATGATGGAAATTCAAAGCCAATTAATGGAGGAGAATTTCCAGAAACTACATTTTTCCAATGAAATTTTAATTCATTTGCCTTTGCATATTTTCATTCTGAAAGGACAATGTCATTGTGTTTATTTCATGAGGGTCACACTCTATAGCTACGGTGTCAATACTGATTGTTTTAATAACCATTTGCAACTAATTTTGCATTCTCTGAAACTGCATTTCCTTTTGACCAGCAGGCGTGTAAATGACAGCTCTAGACTACCGTGTTCTACACAAGCTAATTGGTTTGAAAGAAGCCAGAAAAAAATGAAAGAACTAAAGTTTAGAAGGTTTCTGAGAAATCATAACTCTAAGAATTACAAAAACTTAGGTTTGCAAGGGGCTTTAAAGACCATTTAACTACCATAGGCAAGGATGTGACTCTTAATAGGATCCTGGAGACTGCCGGCATCTGAAGCAAATGTATAAAAGATGATAATTTACCTATTTAGAATAAGATACTGTTTCAACCTTAAAAAATTATTAATGATGTATTAAAGCTCTCTACTGGAAAAGAACTTTAAGTACATGCATATTATTTCCCTCTATGACTTTCATAAATTGACTTGTTATCTGTGGGTATTGAATTAATTTTAATGCAATGAGCATAAAAATCATTACCTACTGAGGCAATAAGTAATCAACTTCATATCATCACTTGTCCTTATTCCATGATTGCATTCACAGCAGCTATGGTATTTGGTACAATGAAGAGAAAAGCAAAGATATTATAAATTCTTCTGAACTATATAGTTGTTATATCTAAATTTTCCACCCAGCTCTGTTCCATATATCTGAGATGAGAAGAGTGGGAAATAGACTTAAAGTATAGACAGAGGGCCTTACCCTGGCTCTAAAGAATATTTTCCCAAAAGTGAGAATAAATAGATATTAAAATAAATATTGCAAGATAAATCTCACTTGGGAATAAAATTATGATATCTCCTGAAAACGCTAAGATTCCCTTCTGCCTGTGAAAATGAGATGTGGCTTTTCAGAGTTTAGCTACTGCTAGGACAGAGTACCCTCTAAGGTTTATCAAAAGAGTCATTATTCATAGAACAATTTTTAACAATAAATTATTTTTTAAATACTAATTATTCAACTGAAGAAAGTTATGAAGTAAAGGAGTAAATAGACCTTGGAATAAGAAGGATAACAAATGTCTACATTATGAAAAATGTGTGTCACCTGTTTTTATGAGAATATAGCATTTCTGATATAAAAAAAACCTGAATGATGAATATAATACATTATGCTTATTCAAGAAATGGAAACACAGATCACACTATATTCATCTTACGAAACCTCTATTTTGTTGAACTTTAGGGCTAATTTCTCTTTCTGTGATGTAAATTGATAATGCAGTAATCTGTTTATGTGTCTGAGTTGCAAATAATGTTCAAGGACTATTCAGATATTTAACACATCTTGCTTTTCCCAGTGATGCTTGTTCCCTCCCCTCTGCCATCTCACCACCAAATGATTATACTGCTATGGAGGCTAGCTCTATATCATCCTGAACCTTTCTGCTTCTGTTTCCTCCTCTGCTGAGACAGAGTAATAAATGAGAACCCAGGAAAACTTTTTAAAAACCGTATTCCGTATGTATGGAAAGAGTATGTATACATGCTGGTAGCTATTCTAGCAACTTTATGAAAATATAAATCATTTATCACATAGCAAAACACTGAGGAAACAGCGGCTGTGACATCTGAGAATAGTTATTTCTGAGAAATACAAATGGGGTTTGTGCTTGACTCTGTTAAACCAAACTAACACTATTTCTGGGAGAAAGAATTTCCTTTAAGCAGTCTCACACACTGGGCTTAGTGGATGAGAGAAATGTCTTTCCTAAAGGTCATTCTACTGATGTATAGCCTAAAGACAGTTTTCCTGAATAATATCATACAACTAATAAAATTAATTTGGGAAAATTATGTTTACAGTTTTTTTCTATTTGAATCTACCTATATCATACATGTTGGATTAAGCATATATATAACCTGTGCAAAATGTGTAAATAAATAATTAAAAATCAAGTATTTTCTTAGAGGAAGAGTAGGCAAAAATACTACAACTAGATTTTTATGTACTTACCATTAAGTTGTGTATGAGCTCTTTGGGGCTTTGCAAACATTTCTTAGTATGTATTTTACCAAAATCTCATATAAAATGTTAAGTTTTCTTTTAATACATGCATGGTCTTTTATAGGTCATTATCATAAGTTAAAGAATAATACACATTCTATGAAAAAAGTCAGTAACAAGATTCAGTTTTCTGGCCTAAGAAGCTGAAGTTTACCTACTCTGCCTTCTTCACACAACTGCATATCCCATTCCTGTCACCACATGCATCCTTCACCTTTCCCCATTAAGTTCTTCTTATTTATAATCCTGTTTATGAGTTTTCTTCTGCTTCACACAAATTCCACCTGATTTCAATTGTTCCAATTATGACACTGCCTTCTAATCACAAGTGAAAGAATGCAGAAAAACTTTGTTGATGGGGTAAGACAAGAAAGTCACAAGGGGTCAGTGGACTTTCAGGAAGAGGGCAAGGTCAAGGAAAGCAATGTCAAAGCTTGTGCCAAAAGATGTCTGAAAGAAATCTTCTGGATCTGATATATGGTTGATTCTTCATGGCCTTTGACAGAGCAGCTTTAGTAGTGAACTAAATGCAAAGCATATATATATATATATATACACACACACACACACACACACACACACACACACACATATATATAGTCTTTAAACAGTGCAAAACTATATATCTATGTAAAGCAAATACATATATATTCTTGAAACATGTTTGTTCAGGGAAGAGGCAGTAGAATAGGAGAGATTAATGATGCAAGAAAAGAGAAGGTATGATTGATAAGGAAGTCTAAATTTGATATGACTAACAATAAGCCAACAGAAAATAAGGTAAATGCAATATCATTTTTGTGGGACTTCTATATATTTAATAATTTCACATTTATTTCATCAAATCCTAAAGTTCTCTATAAGGAATTATTTGTTTTCAAGGATACAAACTTAGTTTCGCATGTAGTTAGGTTTAAAATCCAGACATGACTGAATCCCAAGACTCTAGGAGTAAAAGAAAATGGGAAATTTGACAATAGAGCAAAGAAATTTAAGGGAGTTTACATAACATGTTTAGAGCTACAGAGTTAGGGCATCAAAATTGGTCATGAGGACATGGAGAAGAGAAAAATTCTGTGATAGCCACACTTTTGAAAGAGATTCCCAAGTAGTTTTAAGGACATAACTGACACATAAATTTACAATGCATGCAGTCAAGTGCAGTTATGTGACTTATTCTAGTTTCTTCAATTCTAACAGAACAGAACATCAATATTGAATAAAGGCCAGAATTCCAAAATTCATACTAGTTGGGCCTATTAAAATATTTGCTGAAGACAGCAGTAGGGCTGTCTATGAAGTCTCTGAAACTAAACTTAAAAAAAAAAAATTCTAAGCATAGGAAATACGACCAATTATTTTATTTACCATATGGGACGTAGTTAAGTATATGATTGGGAAAGTGAAATCAGACGAGTCTTTAAATTGGACACTGACCTGCACCATCAATGAGAAAAATACATGCTGAATATTACATAGGCAAAGCAGGATATGTTGCCATTTAAACTCAATTATACAGCACTGATATATACTGAACTAAATGGAACAATCTACTTGTAAAGTACTGGGAGGGGAATGTGAAGAATGAGAGAAATAAAGGGCCAAGAAGAGTGAATGTTTACTAGTCTAAACACAAAACCTAACTTCTGAGTGACTGGTTCTCAATATTAGCCAGTCAATTATTGCTTTATATTAGGGATATTGTAAGTGCTTCAACACCTACCCCTCCGTACCTGCATTTCAAACCCAAGCCCTTGACTATCTGAAAAAGATCAGGGCCTGTCAGTCAGACACTGGAGGGCATCAAAATCTCTCTCTCTCTCTCTCTCTCTCTCTCTCACACACACACACAAGCACACACACACACACACACACACACACACACACTTGGGCCCACTGCCCACAGGGAAAAAGAGCAGTGTAGGGATAGATTAAGGAGAGCCTGATGCCATAGGAAACCCATCCCACACATGAGCAATAGAAAGATTGCCAGTCAGGAGTGTTTCTGAAAAGCCAGTTAGAGAATGTGCATGGAAAGCTAATTTTCCCATTTCTTAACTTTTCTTCATGAATATTTATAATTAATAACAGCTTATTAATATTTAAACCAAACTACTAGTGAACATAGTGGTGAAAGAAAAAATATATTTTATGGATATTGTTTCTAAGATAAGTGAACACCTGTCTCAAATTCCATAGCTGACCAACAGAAGAGAATGTACTTTTTCTTGTCTATTTACACATTGATGTAATCACTTTGTTAAGGGTTTTAAACTGATAGGGATGGATGGAGTGACATATCTGAGCTAACACAAGGGAACATTATTTATATTTGTTTGCTTAAAATACAGACTAGTCTTACATACTTTATCTTAAATCTCAAAGTACCTCCATCTGAGGTCATGTTCCACTTTGTTTTCAATTTTTAATGCACTTTTTATTTAAGAGATAAGTTTCTGAAGCACTGAATCAATCATCAGTGTCACTGTTTGCTATTTGAAATGTCCTGGGCTTTGCTTATGAATTATGCTAAGCAAATCATTGTTCATATCCAGTTGTGAATTTAAGTACCAAATCTTTTGCCCTTTTCCCATCCACTTTTCATATTAATTGTCTCAGCTGACATCGTTAGAAACTGAAAAATGAGTAGTTATTTGAAAGGCTTTATGGATTATAGAAATATACAATATTATCATCCAGTAATAGCACTGAAAATGTAAATGAAGTACAGATATTAATTACATAACTTTATCAAAACATGAAAGCTACTCTTTCATAATAAACAGGCTCTTTTCATAGACTGTGTATAAATTATTAACCTCTCAAAGAAAAAAAAGTCATGTTAAGTCCCCCTTCTTCTCCTACTCTCCTTCTTCTCTTTCTCTTTCTCCCCTCCTTCCTCATTCCTCTTTTCATTTTCATCCTCCTCCTTCACATAGCTAACAATAAGACATGGATGCCACTTGGTGTATGAATGCTTGCTAATGCCTTTGTGTTTTCTCTGTACTTTTCTAAAATAATAATTGGCATTTTCATTCTACCCACTTTATTCAGCAATGACCCAACTCACTGTAGTGTAACTCCCTGTGAAATTCTAAAAAGAGCAATGTTTCATTGATGGGGGATTACGAAGAATTGAACAAATCAGTAAATTAGTTGAGAGCAAAATATGTTGGAATTGAAAAATAATTATTTCTTCAGTAGAAGTATAGTCCACTGGTAGATTGTAAAATTCAAACTTAAAGATATCTGCTCCTTTAAACCATTCTGAAACAATAGTTCATGAAATATTTGAATGCATGTGTGATGATCTTAGATTTACCAGAATCTAAGTCATTATAACATTGAGGTGATACAGATACTTTTAAAGAAACAATAAAGTATTTTAGTAGCATAATGAGATTCCATTTTTCTCCATCAGGTTTTTATACACTCTTTAAAAGACTTAGCTAACAGTATTTAGAATAGATAATGTTAACATCCAGTTATCCAGCATACCTTCACTAAGAAGATATGACTTCCAAATTTAAGTAAAACTGATTATTAGAAGAATAATTTTTGTATCACATATATTGACAGGAAACATTTTTCCATGTGGGTCAAAATCTAATACATATGTTTCATTTTCTTAACCACACATTTGCAAAAAGGCCTTTGCAGCTTGCAAAATTATTGTATATGAAATTATCCATAGTCATGAAAATGCATTTACAGATTTGTTGGCACTTTCAACAGCTACAGTCGATTCCTTACTGACAGCAGAACACTGACAAAATAATTGATCTATCCTAACTATAATGGTAAAATTTACTATAGATATTCAGGCAGAAATAACAGCTTACAAAGATAGTATAGAAAAATATGTAACAAATTTCCCATGATAATTATCAAGTACAACGGTAAAATTAGAATGCAGTGACTATGGAAAAGTGAATGTCACCTAGAAACAATGATAGCAATCAACTTCTATCAGTGCTGTTATTGCAGGATCAGAAGTATAAATACTGAGAGAGTATAAGAGAAAATATATTATATCCCAAATCCATCAACTTTCACCTCCTACCACTGTACTTACTTTCATATCTACTGTCATCATTAAGTAGTATTTTGTTACTTAAGGAGCACGTGAAGTGTGCATGGGTTTGCATCTGTCAAAAGCTGAGTCTTTACTGGAAAGCAAAAAGTGGAAGCATCGCTTTTTGAAAAATCAGGGATTATCCCAGAAAGCATCCCTAGATGCTTTTAGGAAAAATTTTAACACAGTGTACCAATGTCTAAAAATTAAAGAATAGAGTTGTGCAGAGTTAAAGACAGCCACCTAAAATGTATTAAATAACAGTATTATGGAAAATATCCAAGGCTGAATTGACTTATTGACTTACCTGAGACAGATGCCATGCTGCTCTGTTTAATGCCTGTGTACAGGAAATAATTATGGAAATAAATGCCCTCATCAGATAAAGTATGTTAACTAGTTAAAAACTAGCATATATGACAATCACTGTTTAAAATTATTCCAGAAATATTTATTTATATTTATTTCCCATTTGAAGGACATAAGACTAAAATGAGTAGTTTATTAATTTTATCATAAAATTTTATGGTCTGTATTTATTTTGAATATACTCTCTGGAAATCTCAAATACCAATGATTGTTTTTGAAGTCCACTATTAATTAGATTGGCTTAATCTGACAATCCGAATAAATGCTAAAATAACCAGAAACTTACAGCAGTTACATATTCCACATCAACAATATGGAATAAAATTTGACAATAAAATTATCTGTTTTAAATACTCAAAGACAAATTTTGATAATTTAGCATCAAAATCACTGTCCCATTATATTTTCCTAAGAGCCATCAGAGTATAATTCACTTGCTGGAGCAAAATGTGCATAACTTTGTTATAAACAGAAAAACAATTGCTTTTCTAAACATAGTTATAGAAACATAAAGCGTGTTTTATGCACTAAGATAGTATCCCCTCCTTAAAATCTTCTTTTGGTTACATTCTTACAAATCTAATGTTCTTCAAAAAGCATTCTGAAATTTGGGGCTTCAACCTACATAAGACAGAACTGATACTTAACAGGGAGAAAGAAAAGAAATCACATAAGAAAAACAAATTTAAGCAACATAAATTAACTTTTTGTTGAGTAGACTTTTTGAATTATTATCAAACTTTTCTGCAACCTAACAATTGTTGATCTCTTTTCATGTGCCTAATAATGCCTTATTTGACTCTTAAAACAGTAAATGTAATAGATTTTCTTTCCTTATAGTCTCTTCGACAATATTAAACAGACTATCAGAGATATAATAAAGAAAAAAACTTACTGAAAAGTCTTCAAAGATTTCCTTGAGTTCCTTGTGACCATGCCTTTCAGCAATATGTGCAGGGTCTGAACCCTCCATATTTTTCATCTTAGACGCCCAGGTTGCTCCTGAACATTGAAGCAAATGAATAGCAAAGTTCTTTAAGCCAAATTTTGCTGCACAGTGGAGAAGAGTTGGAAGTTCTTTGAAATGATTATCTGTAAGCATAAGAAGTAGTAGGACGTAACGTTTTGATTTTATTGGCAAACTTATTAAAAATTCTAACATAATCTACCCCTAAAAGTAATTCCCACAAAGTACTCCAGACTTTTAGTGTAAGAGACCATCAATAGTTTTAGCAATCTAGAATCTTTCTCCCCTCAATTTCCTATCTTAAAATGAATATAAACTAATATTCTTACTAGCATTAATGCAGCACTCCTAATTATAAGGTAAATTTAACTTGTAAAGCCACATCAACCTCTTAAATGAAAAAGAAATGAAAGAAAAACACGCTCTAATAACTCCTTTTGAATGTACTTAGACATTAACCAAACACTAAGTAACAAAATTCTGTAAGTTCATCTATAAAATCATTTTATATTCTACCTCCTTGCCTAGTTTGCTTCCTTCTAAAGTTGAAATAAACATGAAATTCCTTGAGGGGTTACATTAGATTTCTATATGAAATTTTTCTTTCCAAAACTAACTGCAACAGAAAATACAGTGTGGAAATTTCCATCTGGATTTTACAACTTTTATATCAATATGTTAGAGTTTGATTTTTCATAATTATTAATTATCAATTAGAAGACAATTATTAATTTTATATCACTATAAAATGATTAATGTATCCTGTATCCAAATGTGAAACAAAACAAAATACAAATGAATGATGGTTTGTTATTATCCTATACTTTTGCACTTAGCTGAGAAAAAAATGTTATAGAAATTACACACCAACATGATAGCTATGGCATTATCAGAAGTAAGGTCAAGACTTACAGCAACAGAATTAAAGGAAATAATATAAAAGTTAGTAGTCTTCCAGCAAACTTTTAAAGCAATGGAAAACTGTCATCTCATTGCTTTTTTGAAAACTGTAAATTTGCTCTAATAATCTTAGTTCATACACTATTTAGTTATCTTCTTAAATGCACACATTTACTTTACAAACAATTTACAATCTCACTTGTTAGATTAAAATAATAGATTTGTTAAGGAGATACAAGAAACTTATAGAATGTGTTTAATCTAAAGTGTATATTTGTTTCATGTCATGGCAATTTTCATTTAATTAATCTAGATTCATTGCATCTGTTTTTATTACCAAGGTATAATAGAGAAGCCCTAGTTCAAAACAAGGTATGGCAAATTTACTTTTGATTCTTTTCTAGAGAAAATAAATTTTTAGTTTTCAGTTATTTCAGCCAATGTCTGTCAAACAGTAATTTCATGAGAATAGAATAAAATGTCTGAAGCAGGGAGGAGAATGTTTTAAAGAAAAGTCCAATGACACTTGTTTTACAGATACAAATAAACAGGTGAATTGGCACATAGCAAAGAAATCAAGTCATACATTTGTTTGTGCAGAGCTGCTTCTAAACTTTTTGAGGCAATCCCTACAAAAGATGGCTAATAATTAAATCAAAGTAATCAAACCAAAGCTTTCAAAAGATTAACCTAGCTCACTAGAATAATAAAATAAAAATATACCCCAGTTTAGAATATAAGCATTAAATAAGAATTTAACAGTAATATCAGTATTGAAACTGGAAATTCATAACCATGTAATCCATTTGTTCTCATAAATCATTATCTGGAATAGTAAATATTCATTCAGAATAGGATGACCAGGTGGCCACTTTGGGGTAAAACAATAAAGCACACATAAAGAGAAGATTAAAAATCAGGAAATCTGCATTCTAATCCCAGCTCTGCCACTTAATCTGTGGTTCTTAAGAATTCATCTTGTGGATCCCAGTTTCCTAATTATAAAATGAAAGGGTTGGGGTCAAAATTATAGAACTTCTCATATTCTTCTGGGTTTGATGCCATGCGACAAATGCTTTAAGCCTAGAAACTCTCTGGAAGGTAATTTTTCCTGGGTTTTAATCAGACACCAATTAGAGTAGGGAAGTAGTTTCAAAGGTTGAAGAAACAGAATAATTTTCATTCCTTTCATGATAGGATTTGAAGTCTGATGAAATGTTATTATTTCTGTGGATCTGTAATAACAGAGCATTGCTGTGTTTTTGAAACTTTTTGGTCTCTGACAGGAGAACCATTATATAACATGTGACATGTCACTCTTCCAATCCTGTCAAACATTAGATATAATTCTATTTAGAATTTTAAGAAACAAAAAATGCTGCCAAGGTTATCGTGTTTCTAAAACCTTGATAATTTAAACAAAATGCACAAAAGAAACAGTCTATCAAAGTCCTATGCAACAGTTTTATTGTTACCTCTCATATTACATAAAATATGGCAGTGAAAAATGAATAAGTAGATATATACTTTACTAATAACCTCCATATTGAATTTACCTCATTAACTGTTGCAACTGAATTCTTCTTACTAAAATATTCTCTTGAATAAGAGAAAAAATTAGAATTTGCATCCACTTGGTATTACTTTTGTTAATTGTCTCAAGATCATACAAGATACTTTTTTCTTTTAAATGTTTTAGTTGACTAGGTTAGGGCCTAATCTGAATTATATTCAAATGAGTCTTAATATCTTCTTACTACATAAATTTCAAAATAATGCCTTTTATTACTTAAATACCAAAATTCTAAAACTTAATACTTACTTTCCATGAGAAGGAATATAATGTAGCACTTAAGCATTAGGACTTTGGAGCCAGATTGTATGAATTAAATCTTTACAATTCAGCTCTAGCATTTAGTCATAGTGTGATTTGAACAAGCTACTTGAAATTCCTGCATCTTAATTTTCTCAATATTCAATTGATGACCATTATATCTGCTCAATCAGTTATTAAACCTATGTCCAATGTATACTTCCATGCAAATACGTACTGTTGGTCCTCATTATTTGGGAATTCTGTTTCTACAAATTCATTTACACAGTAAAGTTTGTTTGCAACCCCTTAAGGCACTTTCCCAGTCATTTGCAGACATTGTATAGCAATGAAAAATCTGAGTCACCAAAAGCAGATTCCCAGCTGAGGTCAAACAAGGCAACACTTTGCCTTCTAATTTTAGCTTTCATACTATAAACAAATGTCCTGTTTGCAGTCCATTTCTTGCCACAACTGTCACAATTTTTGTGGTTTATTTTGGTGATTTAACTGTTTAAAATGCCCCCCAAGTATAGTGTTGAAGTGGTGTGTAGTATTTCTAAGCACAAGAAAGCTATGGCATGCCTTATGGAAAAAATACATGTGTTAGATGAATTCATTTAGGCATGAATAACAGTGTTGATAGTGAGTTCAGTCTGAATCAATAGTATATATTAAATAAGGTATTTTTTAAACAGAAACACACATAAAGCAAGGTTACATATCAATTGGTTGATGAAAATATTGTGACCAGAAGCTCACAGGAACCTAACCCTATACTTCTACTAGGAGCAAAGGTTCAGTATTGACTTGAATAAATCAATTACTTTATATAACATAACTTCTGGAAATAATGAGAACTGCATTTTAAAGCACTCTGTGGGCCCCTTTTCATTTTGGAAAGGGAGTTCAGAATTGGTTTCCCATTGCAGCATGGCCAGTTATTTTCAAACTTATGGTGCCTTATTTTCTTTGCTCCTCCATACATTCAGGGAGGCTCTGAGAGAAGCTACAGCCCCTGTGTACTGCTCCTGAGGGTGAGGTCAGAAAAGCTGTGAAGCTGGGGGAGGCAACTGTGAGCATTCAAGTCCATGACTTGTGAGAGCTTCTCCCGGGCTGTCTCTGTGTTCTGAGCCCAGTCAGTTAAAAGCCAAACTGGGAATGTTAGAAACCACTTCCATAACCATCCTCCAAGTAGAAAGAGCAATCCTAGAGCCTTGATTCTCTGTTTATTCTTCTTGTCAGGCATAGGCAAACAACAGGAAAAACTTAGGATGTAGGTGGTTACTCTGTTGTTCTCAGTTCCTTTGAAAGACAGTACATTTAAAAATTTTTTATAGAAATTCTTTATTTTCTAATTGTATGCTTAAGATTTGGAAGTTCTGTAAAACTGTAAAAATTGAGTTTACAATGTCGATGTTCTGTCATTCAAAGGACCTGCATGATGAGTGTACAAGAAGTATGAGAATAAATGCAGCATGTCACCTCAAACCCAGAAGGGGCTCGTTGCTTACTGAATACCCCAGTGAATGAAATCCACCCTAAAATTAGCAGCAGTAATGATAGGAGGAGGAGGAGAAGAAAGAAGAAAATATAGTGGTTTACAGATGGAATTGGAGAGGTAGGGTTTTAAGTACCTAGAGGCAGAATGAATAAGAGCAGAGCAACAGAACAAGGATGTGGCAGGTTATGCAAGATACTCTGATTTCAGAAAAAGAGCCTTTGAGGACACACTGTGAAGTGCCTTCTTATCTAGGGGTGTGGGCCAGGAATGGCCAGAGAGAAGTAGGCAAGGTGCAGAACAAGGTTGAAGCAGGGCTGGAGGCCACAGACAAACAGCCTGGGAGCATGGAGTCCATGTCTGGAGGTAATTCTAGGAAGCACAGGGAGATGTGAAGTATTTGTTAGAAGTTCCTAGAATTGGTATCAATTAAAATTAAATCTGATAACATTTAAATATGTTTATTATCCATTTTCAACTAGAAAACCCAGACAATGTTGAGGCAATAAAAAGAGCTGGACAGTTTCACGTTTATCCAGTCCATCCAATGTGTAGCTAAACTCTGGTTAAAGAAGTCTTTACAAATTTTATTTCTACACACATGTGCTTGCATTCTTTTCCTCTGTTCATTGAAAAAAATTCCTTTTGAAAATTACCAACTTCATCTCTGCTATGTCTTGAGAAGACAAGAACCAAGAACCAAGAAAGATTCAGAAAAAGTTGAACAGTAAAAGAACACAAACCAGATGGGCTGGGTTGGGATCAGATGGTTGGGCGCTCTAGCACAGAGGCCATGCCTTACAGGTAGAATGCTACCTATTGGCCTTTGTGTGGGTCTCATATGGAAATTCAAGAAATGAGGGCCACAAAGCAGTAAATCAACATGTCAGGCAAGGAAGCTTTACTTCATTAGTAAGGACTATTTCAGCATTTTAAAAGGAATTCCTATAGTCTTGAGCACCAGAGTTATACTTTTAAAATATTAAATGATTTGATAATAAAATGCACAAAGGCAAGGAGGTAAATCTATGAAATCTTTTGGGCAATAAAAGGAGTGGATAGAACTTAAGATGCCTTTGGAAACACTGCCATATGTTATGTAGGGACAAAATAAAAATGGAATATGAGAATGATTAGGGAAGCCCCTAAGTGCCAACCTGCCTTACAGATTTCAGAGCTGCCAATATTTATGTCTTATATTTATGTACATATTTATTATTTATTGCATATATATTTAATAATTTAATGTCTATATTCAATATATATTTTATATATTTATGTTATGGAGAGATTTATTATAGATAATCTATTTCTATCAACCTGTCTCTATCTTTCAACACATATATACACATACATTTTGTTGGTTCTGTTTCTCTGGAGAACCCTGACCAATACAGTGAGAAAGATGACTGTGGTGGCTTTAGTAAACCATAACTTATAGAAATAAGGCATAAAAGCAAGTTCTACATCTAAGTAGCTTTCCTTTTCAGATAATGCAATGTGAGTTTTCAAACCTGAAGATATTTTAAATAACTATTTGGTAATGGCAGAATCCAGTAAGCAAACGAATCCTTTTAGAAAGGGGATGGAGGTGTTTTTAGGGTGGATTAATAATAGAGTTTGGTATATAGTGGTTTCTGAATCTGTCAAGAATTTCAAAGAATTTCAAAGGTTTGAGGATCATTACTGCATAACAACTGCAAAAGTAAGAGGGAGTTTCCTAGCTTGTAACTTATTCAAGACATTAATTAAAAAGCCCATTCTGCCCCACCTCCCCTCTGTGTGTGTGTATGTGTATGTGTCTAGTTGAGGTCAACCCATGCATGCATTTTCCTCATTAAAATGAATGGATATTAGATAGCCTATTTCCTGTTATCAGTTACTAATAGATACTATTTATATTTCTTTTCCTAACTCTATAATTACAGATGCTTATTCCTGTTGACCCTGAAAAATCTACAATTTTTGTGTTGGCCCAGAGAAGACAAACATATGTGCCTTGGTACTTGAGCACAGACAGTTCACTGCAGCATATTCAGAAGGCATGCATGCCAGTTTTTCATTCTGCTAATAGCAGATGCCATGAATAAGAAGAACAAAATAAAATGAAAAAATCATGACAATCTAAATTGCTGCCTTAATCCAACAAAGAAGAATCATATTATTTGGGGAGTTCAAATATTACTAATCTGTGTCTATTGATAACAGGGTTTTATTTTAGTCTATGGTTTACTTGGTTACCATTAGCTAAGTAGTTAATATAATAAATTTTTATTGAGCACTAGAAATTTTTCTAGGCACTGGCAATAAATCTGCGAATGAGATGGGGCTTCTTCCTAAAGGATAGTATTTACCTTAAAGGCAAAAATGGCTGGTATGAAGGAAATCATACACTATGAAACAAAAATGGCCATGTTTCTAGGTTTGCAAAAATAATGAAAAGAGTATTTGAGGTTATTTCAAACTTGCCATTATAACTTATTAGTTGCAGTGAAATTTATATAATTAGGCAGAAAACTTGAGAAGCCTTCCTTTAAATTTTAGATGATCTGCCTTGTGAAGTTTTCTCTGACTGTCCTTTTTTTTTCTGTGCTCCCAAGATACCCTGAGCTTCTACTCACTATAGTGTACAGGGGCACAGTCGTCCAGGGACTAGCAAAGTGGCCATGGGAGGCAGGCTGCCTGGATCCAAGTCCCAGCTCTGCCACTTACCATCTGGGGAAAGTATGCAACTTCTCATCTGTAAAGTGGAGATTAAAATGGTACCTACCTCAGGATCATTGAGAGAAAGTAAATGACAATGTAAGTAAAGTGCTTAGACCTTTGACAGAGTAAGCAAAACGCATGTTAAGTACTATGTGTAGCAAACATACTGTATTAATGACACTTGTTTTTGTAGTTTTGTTTTCTTGTTCTTTGGCGTCTGTACTCTCTGAGAGTGTGCTATCCCACATTCTTTTACCTTCCTTTGGTATCTAGAAGAGTACCTACTATGAAGTGGAGTACATTAAACTTTTTGTAAGCATTGGAGAGGTTTGTTTTTTAATAATGGTATAGGAAAACATTTTTAAATGAACAGTCACTCTAAGACTACTTCATTCTGCACCCATGATTTTAATTTAAGGACACAGAGTGATGGAATAAAAAACCTATCTTGACTTTAATTTGACTTATGTCAATGTTATTTATGTACATAACAATGATGCCGATCAATTACTGGTATGTTCACTCAGTGGTTCTCATTGGTGATTCACAGAGGAGTAGAATCAGCATCATATAAAAATCTGTGAGAAATGTAAATTCTTGTACTCAACCCAGACATACTGTATCAGAAATTTGAGGAGAGATGGCAGCAGTCTGAATTTTAACATATCCTTCAAGTGACTCTGAAGCCTGCTAAAGTTTGAGAACGACAGCATTAAATAAAAGAACATGGGCTTGGCTCTGATAATTAAACAAAAGTAGATAGACAAGAAAATTGGGGTTCACCTCATGGAGAGCTAAATAGAACTGCAAAGTGTACAAAGTATGTCCGTAATAGACTTTCTCGACATTCTGCTTGCAGTTTCTGTAAAAAACCTCCTTCTTCTGTCATGGTTTACATGTTTTAAAATACATTCTTTATAGAGTCAATGGAAAAGACTATAATAGAAGTGAAAATTATGGGTATTATATTTGTCCCATAACTTTTTTCAGTTTTATGAAGGTATGATTGACAAATAAAAATTATATATATTTAGTGTGTACATGATACTTTGATATAGGTACACATTGTAAAATGATTACCACAATCAAGAAAATTAACATACCCATCACCTCATACATTTACCATTTTTTGTTGTCTGTAGTGAGAACACTTGAGATCTACTCCTCTAGTACATTTCAAGTATACAATCAATTATCATTTGCCACAGTCACCGTGCTGTACATTAGGTTCTCCAGTACTTACTCATCTTACAACTGAAGGTTTGTATCCTTTGACCAACATCTCCTCTTTTATCCCATCCCCAAAACCCCTTAATACCACCATTCTCCTCTCTGTAAGTTTGACTTGTTAAAGATTCTAATATAAATGAGATAATCATGTAGTATTTCTTTCTGTGTCTGGCTTAATTCACTTAGCACACTGTCCTTCATGTTTGTCCATGCTGTTGCAAATGGCAGAATTTCCTTCTTTATAAAGGTGGGTAGTATTCATTTGTAGATATATACCACATTTTCTTTATCCATTCATCCATCAACAAGTATATTGTTTCCATATCTTGGCTAGTGTGAATAATGCTGCAATGAATATAGGAGTGCAGATATGTCTTCAAGACAGTGATTTTATTTCCTTTGGATATATACCCAAATGTTCCATTGATGGATCATATTGCAGTTCTATTTTTATTTTTTATGATGGGTAAACATTGGAACATTTTTTAAATTAACTTTTTATTTATAATTGACACATAATTATATGTTTTATAGAGTACAGTGTATGTTTCAATGCATGTATACATTGCATAATGGTCAAATCAGGGTAATTACCATTCTCATCACTTTTCGTTTATCATTTCTTTGTGGTGATATTCAAAATCTTCTCTTCTAGGTATCTAGAAATGTATACTACATTGTTATTTGCTATAGTCACCCTTCTGTGTAATTGAGCACCAAAACTTATTCTGTCTAAGTGTACCTTTGTACCCATCTACCAATTGTTCCTAATCTCCCTGCCTTCTCCCATCTGTAGCCCCTGATAACCACTATTCTCTCTACTTCCATAAAATCAACTTTTTAAGGTTTCACATATGAGTGAGATCATGCCATGTTTGTTGTTCTGTGCCTGAATTATTTCACTTAACATAATGTCCTTCAGGTTCATCTATGTTTTTGCAAATAACAGGATTTTATTCTGTATTATGCTTGAAAAGTATTCCATTGTGATATATAACACATTTTGTTTATCCATTCATCGGTAGCTGGGCATTTAGGTTGATCCCACATCTTAGCTATTGTGAATAGCACTGCAATAAACATGAGAGTACAGATATATTTTTTGTATGCTGATTTCATTTCCTTTGGATATATACACAGTAATTAGATCTCTGCATCATATGGTAGTTTTATTTTAAATTTTTTGAGGAGCTTCAAGACTCCTCAAAATTGGCATAATGGCTGTACTTATTTATATTCTTATCCACAGTGCATCAGAGTTCCTCTTTCTCCACATTTTACCCAGCATTTGTTATGTATTATCTTTGTCATCATAGCGATTCTGATTTGGACAAGGTGATATTTCATTGAGGTTTTGATTTGCATTTCCCTAATGATGAGTGATGCTGATAATTTTTTCATATGTTGTAGTTCAGGGACAAAGCTTGACAGTATGGATAAGATAAAATGCAGACATAAATATATTCAACTATATCCTCTTTACAACGGACATTTTCTACAAAACAAGGAAAGTGTGAAAGTAAATGGAAAGAAAAGGATATAACTGCACATATAGTAATCAAGAAAGTTAAAGTAGCTATAGTAATATTTGACAAAAAATTAAGGCAAAAACCATTACTGGAATTAGAAGGTCATACTTTCATGGTTTTTATGAGGAAGACATAAACATAGGTGTCTACAAATACAGGCTTAAAATATATAAAGCATAAAAAGGAAGGTAAGAAATTTAAGGAGAAACAAATTCATTATAATAGTGACTAATTTTAACATACTTCTCACTGTGGTAGAATAAGGAAACTCAAAATTAATAATGCCACAGAATATTTGACTAAAGCAAGCTGAATATAAAGAAATATATAAAACATTTATACCTGACAACTGAATGATATTTTTTCCATGTACACAAGGAATATTTACTTGGATGGGCTGATTGTATTTTGAATTTAAAGCAAGGCTCAATAAATTTCAAAGATATTAAAAGGTATATAAATGGGCAATTATAAAAGATACCATTAGAACAATAGCACAGACCTCTGTAAATATCAGATGAAAGCAAAAAGGGAATAAACACCAGTTGAAATCAGTAAGTATAAATAGATTAAAATTATCTATTTAAAAAATATTTCAAAATTGAAATTTCAACTAAATCCCACATCATGCTAACTTCCAAATACCCTTTATACAAAACAAATTAAAAATTACATGCTAAACAATATTTATAATTTATTTTTTTAGAGAAATATATAATCTGAATAGCATTTTGAGAAAAACAGTATTGTTAGAATAATATTTCAACTAAACAGTATCCATTATATTGCTACAAAAGTAATTTCCATTTGCATCTTGTAGATAATGATCATGAGGAATATAATTTCTTATAGTCAACTAGATGTCTATGGGTAGAGGTCATACTTATTTTTCAGATTTCCGTTATTGTCAAAAGTTTGTTCTCTAAGAATGTATGAATAATTCTCATCTTTCCAGGTTACCTTTTCAGGTTCCAAGATGACTCAAGTCAGAAACTGATACTTAGCCAGATAGGAATGGTATAAAAGTGGCTGGAGATAATGCAGCCAAACTACTTCAGCTTTCAAGCCCTGTTTGCTCTCTATCATCTGCCTCTTGATGCTGGTGTTCTCCCACTTTCTGAGTTCTTTGCCTAATCCGTTACATTTTTTGAAATATCTGCTATCCTGCCCTTTGTATTTTACATGAACTTGTTCATAATTTCTCCTATAGCTTTTAGTTATACAGATCCCAATATCTGTGCATCTTAACTCAGTTTCATTTATCTGATACAAACTCTGGAGATGCTTAAAATAGGAAAACAGTATACAGCAAGCAAAACTGAGGTTCACTACATTGGAAAATAAGCAAAAAAGCAATCAGTTGAAACTTTTCATAGACCTCTTCTATGTTTTATCTGGATAGCTCTTTTTCCTCTCCACTCATTATCATCTTGCATTGTCTCAATCAGTCTGCATTTCCATCTCATTTTAGATATTTTGTGGCTTTTTAGGTTTGGGGTGCATAGTGAATCAGAATTATAATTCTTTATCTTCCTGGGCATTTGCTCTATAAATAATACCTATTGATACCGCATTTCAGGAGAAATAAAAAATCTACAATATTTTCATGGCACAAAAGAATTGGGAGTACTTAGATCCGTGGGGGTACATTTCTAGCATTAATGAATGGTTTTGTGTATATCACAAGTTATTTTGTGGCTTTCTTTACTTCTCTCAGAAGTAGGACATGACATGGTTGATAATTTTCTTCTCTCAGAAACATTATCTTCAGTTGGCTTTTAAGAGACCTCTCTCCTACTTCAGTGGCTGCATCTTCTCAGTCTCCTTATGGGAATTTCTCTCCCAGGCCTCTAAGTACAACGGTGCCTAAGACTCAGACCTTTGCCCTGCTCTGCACTCTCTACAGAATAATCTCGTTCAAGGCTATGGCTGTGAATATCACATATGAGCTCCTTCTTGGGTGTCTGACTTACATACTTAACACCAACCACCTTATTGTCTTTTAGTTAACATAGCCAAACTAGAACTTTTGATCACACTGTCAAAACTATTCTTGCCACAGGACCTCTATTTCAGTTAACAGCATTGATATTTATTTTATTTGTATTTTTATAAACATGTCTTTAGTTACACACAGACCAGTCCTCTTTCCTTCACCTGCAATCTATTAGGATGTCTCACAATCCTTACTTCAAAATATCTATCAAGCTCAAGCAAGTCTCATCACCCCCACTGCTACCACTCACGTGACAGCCACCATCAAGCCTCTCCTGCCACTACAAGGACAGCCTCCTATCTGGTGTTCCTACTTCCATTTTTACACACCTATAATCTATTCTCTGCATCACAGCAAGAGTAATATTTTGTCTTATGTAATTAGATGATATTAAGCCATGCCTAAAATCCTTACGTGGCTTTTCATCACTTCCTAACTATCTTCTCAATTTTTCTCATAACCCATATCACTATTTGCAGTAGTCTTGTTGATTTTGTCATTGCTGTTTTATTACTCTATTACCCTCCATTACTTAGATAAAAGCTCCATGAAGAAGGACTTTCTATACAGGCCACCTGTTTCTGGAGCACCCAGAAGAGTGGCACTTAGTTTGTACTTGTTACATAAATGAAGGAATAAGATTGCTTACTAATCTTTCACATCAAGGTTCTTCTAATTGGGAGAATATACTATGTTCACAGGCTTACCTTTTCCATCTATAATTACATAGTCCTTTATCATTTCAGAATATGCGTTGTTATGGTAATGGAAATGGGGTGAGAAGGGGTTATAAAGTTCATTGAAAGGTGGAGAAAGGCTTACCATTCCTAAATGCTGATTCCTTAAAGCTGGACTCAGGCTAGCACATTGCCTATGCTCCACAGTTAGTTTGCATCCTAAGTCAAAAGATTTCTTTGACGCTGTAAGACATAATGTCGTGTCTTCCCTAGCTATGCTTTTTGTGTACTCAGACCAGAGATAATTCTTTGTCTGGGAAGTGATTCTAGGATGAAGAAGGACAAATTCTCATCCTGGTATCAGCCTTGTTGTTTTTTTCTTCTTTCTCTCCCTTCTTCTTTCCTTCCTATTTTATACTCACAGCCTCCGACCACAGTATGTTTGTAAGCATACCTTTCCGAACTTCACATCTGAAGAAATATAGAATCTTTGAAGAAACACTGTAAATGTGAATAACAGTAGTATAATTTTGAAAAAAAAATTTTTTTGGTTACGCAGGTAAAAAAATCTGAAAGATTCAAACTGGCTGTTTTATTTTATATTATTTGATCCAGACTGAAGCTTCAGTTCATTAGCTCGAGAATACGCTAAAGATATTATTGGCAGGAGATGTGAGAATTTGTACTTGTGGGTTGTATTAGCAAAAAAATAATGAAGTGAAAAAATCTATAATTTTACAGTCAACTTACATGCCAAATCTCCAATTTAATTACCAATTTTCATAATGTCTTATGTGTAAGTCAATCCCTAATTTATTATATTTACTTAATGATGATGTGTTGGTTACTAATTTGAAATGAATTTACATGACTGCATTTTTCCCTCCCATCTATTACTTTTCATACCAGAAAAAATACTCTTGCCCATTTTTTTTCCTTTAACATTGATTTCTTCACAGCTTCCAATTTTCTTCTCAGATGATTTAAAATGCAAACTGAAAAGGTCCCTAAAACTTCATGCTTTGCGAAATTTATATACTGGAAAATAATTTCAAAAAGATTTCTTATAAAATCTTCTCACTGTTGATTCTATCTTTTCCTAATTTTCTTTTCAGAAAGTAGTAATTCCTTATTTACTAAAGTCTTCTTTCTCTGCCTGGGTCATGACAGAGAATCTCTTGTCACGGATAGGAAAAAATATATAATTTAGCTTGTTTTGATTTTTACTTTTTACAATCTATGCATTTAACAAAATTTCACTTTTTACCTCATAAATTTACACAAAAAGAACTTGTTTTTAAAGGGGCTGCAGTTGCCAGTTCAATTATCATAAGTGGCAATTAATTTAGGAAAAATTAAACTCGGTTATTTTGCCCAGAATATCTACCTTCACTTAGAACTGGCTCAGTAGAACCCATGCCAATTTATAGAAAGTGTGTCAAAGCCTATATTCATTTACAATTCATAGTATTTTAATCTGAAAGAGGATAGCAGATGATCACCCAGGACTGTGATAGTATTAACTCAGAATATTATCTCTGAATATGTCTTTGAAATATGGAGCATGTAACTGGATATTCAATACATAATGTGGTGGTAACTGTAGCTCTAAGATTTGTCTAGGACTGGTAATATCTTTAGGGTCACAGAAAATAGATCATTTGCAGCAGGGCATGGCAGCTCAGCTTGTAATCCCAACACTGGGAGGCTGAGGCGGGCAGATCACAGCTCAGGAGTTCAAAACCAACCTGGCCAACATGGTAAAACTCTGTCCCTACTATAAATACAAAAAATAGCTGGGTGTGGTGGCGCACACCTGTAATTCCAGCTACTAGGGAGGCTGAGTTGGGAGAATCACTTGAACCCGGGAGGCGGAGATTGAAGTGAGCTGAGATCATGCCACTGCACTCCAGCCTGGTAACAGAAGACTCTGTGTAAAAAAAAAATCACTTGCTAACTCAGGGGAGGAGAACTAAATGTCCATTGGATTGTCTTTTTCACATTATTAAATAATTTAAACATGCAGAAAAATATAGAGAATAATATAAAGAACACCCTGTAGCTTTGTCAGGTCTTAACATTTGCTTTGCTTCAGATCTTTTTTCTTAAGAAATAAAACATTACAGATCTAGTTGAATTTCTCTATTTCACTCTGTGATTCTACACCTTGAAAATTAACGATTATTTTGATTAAATTTCTTGACAATCATTCCTGTGCAGTTCTTCATCCTTTCACTATGTATATTTATTTTCATGATTAACATATAGTACTGTACAATTTTGTAAATTTTATGTAAATTGTATCATACTTTTTCTTTCAACTTATTTTTATCCATATAATTTTTTATATCTATACATGTATATATGTAGATCTAGTTCATCATTTTAAATGTTTTATAGGATTATTTTGGTTGATTACAGCACAATATGTATCTGTCCTACTACTAAATATTAATGTTGTTTTTAATTTTTTTATCATTACAAGTAATGCCACAATGAATAATCTTGTATATGAAACCCTATGCATATGTGTAATAATTTCTCAGGAGATAAAATTACTTTGAAAACCCTGATTAGACTTACTCCTCTTTATCTTATGAGTTTGTTAACATCAAAAGTCTTATTTAAAATTCTATTTTGAAATTATTTGTGGCTGCTCCTTTCCTTAATACCTATGAGATGGAGCTATATATCAGTGAAATTTCTGGTTTAAACAGTTATGTACATATTCTACAGTGCTAGATATTTTCAAATTTCTAACAAAAATGTTTGCACTGATTAACAACTTCACTAGCAGTATTGTGGCATTGTTCCACATCTTTTGTATGTTAAGAATTGTAAAGCTATTTATTTTTGCCAATCTGACAGCTGTTAAGAATCTTAGTCTTTAAATAATATTTCAAATACAAACATAGTTGAGCATCTTCTGTTTATTAACAGTTTCATTTTTCTTTAGTGAATTTCCATTTAATAGGATTTATTTATTTCTGTTGTTATGCTTTTCTTATTGAAGTTTGGCTTTTTTCTTTTTCAATATACCTATTCTAAACAGTAACTTTTTGTCAGTTTTTCACATTTGCAAATGTGTACTTAATTAGTGGCTTGCCTTTTATGTGGTATTTGATGTGAACATATGATTAACATTTATAATAAATCTTGGTATGTATTAAAGCTGCACCCTGATTTTTCTTTAAATTATTTTTGTCCCACTTCTTCATTTATTTGTCCTATGGTATTTAAGATCAGTATGTCATTTTTCCATGAAAAACTTTATGCAATTGAAATAAAGTTATAGATTAATTTGTTTAAAAAAACGCATACTTAATTTGTATCCGTTCACATCTTTCAAAAAATACTGTATTTCATAAAACATGTCAATCTTTGTTAAATTTATTCCTATTTATCTTAAGGTTTTGCTAACATCAAAAATTTTATTTAAAAATTATGTTTTTAAATCACTGGTGGCTGCCCCTTTTCTTGATATTTGTGGGATGAAACCAAATATTATATAATGTATAATGGCAATAATGATTCTGAATGAGTTATCTGGATTATATCAACTTTTCATCTTTAGCTAAATTTTTTTCAGATAAAAAATTATCATTAAATTCTAGTGATGGTTCAAAACTTTCATATACTACTATCTTTATAATCTTTGTAAAGAGAGGGTAATCTTTTTTTCTGTGCTAAAATTCAATATAAAGATGAATTATTTTGCTGGTGTGTAATACACTGAAGCAATTATGGGTTAGTAAATTTGACTGCCCATTAAACTTAAAAACTAATGATGTCTGGGACCTACGTTCAGATTAATAAATTGGTACAGGGTATCGCTTGGGCATAGGATACTTAAAAACTACACAGGTGATTACAGTATGTGGCTAAGTTTGAGAACAGTTGTTCTGAAGTCTTGATACCTAGTGAGAGGTCTGAGGTGTAGGAGCATCAGCTTTACCCGCAAGCTTCTTAGAAAGGCAGATACTTAGAATGTTCCCCAGCCCTATTGAACCAGATTCACGTTTTTAGGGGCTCTCATGTAACCCGTCCAGAGTTCTTCATCTCAAAAGTAAGGGACCAAAACTGTCTCAGCTTTTTTAGCTCTAAAATTCGTATTCCACAACATAAACAGTATATTGAGAGGCAGTTTTAACCTTATCTAGAATTCTTTATTTATAAAAACATGAGACCAAAACCATTCCATCTTCTCCATCTCCAGAATTTTGATCCAGAAACCTAAGCAAATATAATGCTGAGGAAATCTGTAAAATTGTGTCATGATTCCATCTTCACACCATTGTATGCACTTTCTCTTGCCTAGAATTTCTTTTCCCTTTCTCTATCCTCATTGGTTCCCTAGCTTGAATGAAGGTTATGACTAGGATCAAATGGCTCAAGACACAAACGATTATAGCTAAGGATATTGGTCAATTAACAAAGCCATAAGGTGAGGTGTGGGTTGTGGAACAAAAGTCCTAATTAAGACTTTTGAAATAACTTCCAAATAAAACTAAACTGTTACCTAGCCTGCTTTTTATTCAATTAGGTATACATTGAAATATCATTCAAGCCAGCAAATACATTTACAGTAACATTAATTTCAGATGGTTGTATTAATAGATGCACTAAAATTTACATAATCAATTATCTATCTTTGGAAGATTATTTGCATTCTTTTGGCAACTATAATCATTTAAGACCTAGGTAAAAATCTCTCTTCCTTTTTGAAGCGCACCCTGAAAAATAATATACGCTTTACCTAAAATGTTATTGTTAATATAATCACTACCACAAAGTTTATCTCATTGATTCCTTTCTATAAATACCTGTATATTATTTTTCTCCAATAATATTATGTGTCATAGGTAAAGATCATATCATCTCCCTTTTCTATTCTCATCTAGTATTTAATTTTGTAAGTGAATTACATATTGTTAAAATGTATATTGGAAACAACTAATCTCACAAGAGTATTTATTCACCGCTAGCCTACCATTGACTTTACTCCCTAATGGAGCCTCACCATTATACAGCTTTTCACATATCTAGGTGAATCATAAGCAGCTGCACCTTAGGACTCCTACTCTTTTATTATTGCTGTCTTGAATCCTGCCAAGCTGATGAAAAAATTGCTTTAAATAGCACAGAAACCCTACAGAAAATAAAACCTTGCTCATTAGTTTTCAATATGTCAACATTAACTTCTCATATTCTTTAGCTTCATGTCTGTCATATTCACCATTACATCTTTACCTTAATGTTTCACACATAGTTGGCATATCAATGAATTAGAAATAGTATGTCAACAAACTATGCAGGAACAGGAAAAATTCTAAAATATACTACCGATTTCACGATGACATTTGGAAACACAATTTTTCATGTATAGCTCCTATATATACTTTTCTTGATATCTGTATTTTTAAACCACATATATAATACATAGTTATTGTAGAAAATACAGATTCAATAAAATGAAACAAGATGTAGTATTTGAAATTGTACAACCCAACACTAGCTGCAAATCTGTCCAGACCATCAATTTATATATATAAACCTATATGCCGTTAAAAGTACATGTACTTTTTTACACAGATGATCACACTCTCTCTCTCTGCTACACAGCCTGCTTCTAATTCACTTAAGTGTACATCAAAACATCACCCTGGCAAGCAAATACATTTATCATAATATTAACTTCTAATGGTTGCATTAATAGGTGTATGAAAATATATATAATCAATTACTTATCTTTGTAATATTATTTCCACTTTTTGGTTATTATAAATAATAATATGATGAACAATTTCTATCATAAATGTAGTTGCCCAAACATTTCCTTAGAATAAAAGTCAAGAAGTAAGCTTGTTAATTGCAAAAGTTATGTGCATTTTTAGGGGCTTAGATTAAAAAAAAATGAACATTCAGAAGTTTGTACTAATGTACCTTTTCACCAGGAGTCAGGAGTTGTCTAAATCATCTCATCAGCAGTGCAGCTACCTATATTTTGGCCTATAACATTTATTAAAGAGTTACATAGAATGGAATGTAATATAAAGAATAATTGATGCAGCTGGAAAATACTCACCTTTTTTTTGAGAGTAAATTTCAGTTTGAAGAGATTGGAACTCATAATATGGTATCTCATGTTTGAATATGAATGTAAGGACATCATCAAGTGCTTCAATGTCATTCTGTTTTCAAGTGAAAAAGAAAATTTTCATTAGGTTAATTATTTACATAAAAACTCATTTTAGTGCAATTTAACAAAAATTTATTAAGTGAAGTAAACAATGGCTAATCTTTAGTAATACTGATACCTTTTTAGAAAGAATAAATCAGAACATTAGGGCCTTGCCTAAAAATCAATTATTAAGATAATAGAAAAATGGATTCAAGAGATAAAAATGTTTGCTTTTGGATAAGTAACTATAACTTTGCTCAAATACAAATTTTAAAAGAGAATTACAATAGGTCAAGGATAACAAGGAAATTTGTTTCAGTAATAAATTTTGGTAAAAATATATTTTACAGTTTAATAAATGAAATAATAAAATGATGAGTCTTTTTCTTCAACTTAAGGATTGAAAGGGAGATGGTTTTAAATTACATTATTGCTGTGTCTAGGTAATAAAAAAATATTTATCTTGGCCTTTCTTTTCCCCTGCAGATACAGAGCAACTATATTCTACTCTATTTCCCTAACCAAGCATTTCTGGAGCAGCCATCCAGTATTCAAGTGTTCTACTGTCCATGATAGAACCTATTACAAAGACCAGTATTCTTTTCCAGTTGTGTTATGTCATGCTATGACTGGGAGTGAATTGCTCAAGATACAGATGATTATAGCTTAGGAGGTGGGCCAATCAACAAAGTTATGGGATGAGAAGGGCACTGTGGAAAAAAAGTTCCTAATTAAGACTTTTGAAAGAATTTCCAAAAATAAAACTAGAAAGATTGTCAATATATAAATACAAATTAAATAACTGGATTGAACAAAAAGATATTTTTGTTCCTTTATTTTTTAATTTTTCAGAATTCTGAGTACAAGTAATAAAGTGGTTTAAGTCTCCCTGGATTTCTTGAAAGTCTTTTGAGAAGTGTAAAGAAGGACTGAAAAATCCTTTTCTCAACTTGTAGCTATGTAACGCAGAACAAACCCAACATTCAAAAGCACCTAGCAAACACCACAGACTGTGCAAAGCCCTTAGCTTTGGAATATATTTTTAAAAAGAAGAAGAAGGAAACATGTGACAACAAGCTCTGCCTTCTAAAAATTCAGTAATGTAATCACATATGGGCAATGAAGAGTCCCAGGTACCATGTCGAAAGTCACTGTGAGTTAGGTGTAGTGTGGGCAAAAGGAAACTGCCTCAGTTGCACAGAGAAAGAACTGGCCGGCAAAGCCTTTATGGAAGACATGCTCCAAGTTGAGATTACCATGCACACAAGGAGCATTTTAGACTAAAAAACAAATTGCATATAGTCATGTAGCCATCATAATGCATAGCCTGGTTAAGGACTCTGGGTACTTCCATAAGAATACAGAAGAATGAGAGATAAAAAGGAAGTGGGCATTTCAAATAGGGCCTTAAACACCTGCTAAGTTTGCAGTTCATCTTGAATGTAATAAGTAATCGTTTCAGGCCTATTAACGCTTAATGTGGAAACATTTACTATGTGAAATAAATTAAACTTATACAGGTTTTAGCATGATTATGATTGTTTATGGGGTTGAGTACTGATATTCAATGGAACCAATCCTATAAATGAAGATGAGACAATTTTATATTAGCTATTATTACTATTTTAATCTCTTCAGGAAGCCTTTGAAAGGAGCAGGGGACAAAAAATTATTGGTAATATGTTCACACTTTATATTAAAGCTAAAAAATGTGTATCAGCAATACAAACTGAAGCAAGAAATTTTAAATATATGAAAATCATAATATTAGTTTGTAAATTTTCTTTAAAATTTGTGTCAATGGCCATGACAGTTCTGCATAGCATGTTATCTAGCCATTGTCATTTTTACATGAGGAGATACTTTCACTATTTCTTTTTAAAAATATATAAGATCTAGTGGGTAGAGGTTGGTGTGGCATAGAGTTCTTACACTCATGTATAAGTTAGGCGTAAAATAGTTTCTGGGATTCCTTCCAGATCTGAGATTTTAAAACACAGATGCAAATTCAAAAGAGCAAGAGTTCCCACTAGGAATATGAAAACTACCATTTCTCATGCAGGGTAACACAGCACTTTAACATGAGAAATGCTAAAGATAATATAATTGAATTTTAAAAATAAAGTAGCAATGTATTCAGAATCAGAAAAAAAGATCACCACATAGACAAAGACAATTAATCAGGAAAGTATATGGATAACTGTTAATATTCTAGCCCACCATAGTTAGTTTAATCATACCACCTCTATTTTAGTTTAATAATCATACTCCTAGTATTATGCTTGCATATAAATAAGTGGTATATAACACAAAACAAAGATGTGAAAAATCACAGAAATGGCTATGAAAATTAATCCCAAGATTTCTCCCTAAATGACAACTTAACTAAAAATATCCGATTTGATTTATGCTCCTTTTAACATTATGTTTCAAAGACACAATATGCATCATTTCTAAACATTGACATTGAAATTTTAAAATGCCATAAATGAGAATTTTCTTTTTCTTAAAATAAATTGTACAACCCCAAGAACATTTGATGAAGTTGATACAATCATACCAATCTTTTAAAAAGAGAGTAAAATAAAACAGTATAAAGTTTGCTAAGCACAAATCACATTTATCCTAAGATTTCAGTTAATAAACTTAATGTGAAATTAAGAATAGAATAAAATGATGGAGTTATATTAGTATTATTGTTATAGACAAAATTATATATCCATAATAAATACATATATATGGATGCACATATGCATCTGTATCTATTGAGAACATTGGAAAAAGAAAACAGAAGACAAATGGAGACATGAAATAGCCAGAAGCCTGGTTAAAAAGCAATGCTTTATGTGGGTGAAGAAAGTGTAAGACTACTCCCAAGAAAACTTTTTTAGTTCTATATGCAGGAATAATGGATTGATGAATGCAACTTAAAAATAATTTGCATATGTATTTAAGTTACAATTTTATTGAATCTGAGTGTTATATAAATTTACAGTTATTTCTGATAGACAACTTTATTATGATGTTTATTTCTTCCTATAGAGAAAATATAATAAAGATATAAATTTTATTTTAAATAATATTCAAAATTATGGACTTCACTTCTGGAAAGATACAGTAGTCCTACTTTCCTTTTTCCTCTCCCTAAATACAAATAAAATGTTCAATTTTCAGTAGAAAATCGTTTTTTATATGAAGTATCTGGGAGATCTCAAATTGATTATAAAGAAACAACCAATAAAAATGCCAACACCAAGGAGACAAAGATATTAGAATTGTCTGTCAAAAGTTTGGAAACAGCTCTGGTAAAAAAAAAAAAAAAAAGAAAGAAAGAAAGAAAGAAAGAAAGAAAGAAAGAAAGAAAAAGAAAACATAGTTCAGCTAGCAATTATAATCAGGCTTGAAACAAATAAAAAATAGAAAGCCTTATCAGGAAAACAGAAAGTCTCATCAAATAAATACAAAATATAAAGGAGAACCAACCAGAATTTTTAGAACTGAAAATACAATAATCAAAATTATACCTCACTGGGTAGGCTTAACAGTGACATGAAGAGAACAGAGGAAACAATCAGTGAACTTGAAGACAGGACAATAAAAATTACTCAGTGGGAACAATAGGAAGAAAATGTACTGAAATAAATAAGCAGAGCTTTAAGGACTTGTAAGACTATAACAAAAGATTGAACATTCTTGTGATCAGAGTCCCAGGAAGAGATGAGAATCAATCCTAGGAAGTGATAGAATCAATCCATCCAGAGGACATAGTAATCCTGAATATGTATGCCCAAGAAACAAAGAAAAATGTGAAGGAGAAATGGACAGAACTGAAGGGAGAAACAGACAACTCCACAATGACAGTGCTGGCTGAAACCACCTCTCTTTCTACACTGGGAGACAGAAAATCAGAAAAAAAATTTAAAAGTCAAACACACCATCATCCAATGATCTAACCAATCAGCATCAATCCACATACATAGACCACTCCATCTAGTAACAGCAGAATACATTCTTTCCAAGGATTTGAGAAACTTGTACCAAGATAGATCATATCCTGAGACATAAAACAAATATTAACAAATTTAGAATAAATCATACAGTGTCTTTTCTGACCACATGGAATCAAACTAGGAATCCATAACAGAAAGATCATAGGAAAGTCTTCAAACATTAAAAAAACAAATAACATGCTACTAAGTATTTGTGGGTCAAAGAGAAACTCTGAACAGAATTTTAAAAATATATTAAGCTGAATGACAGTGAAATACAACATATGAAAATTTGTGGAACATAGCTAAAAGAGGGCTGAGAAAATTTTATAATACATTGTAAAAGAGAAAAAGTCTTAAATCAATCCTCTAGGTTCCTACTTCAAGAATGTAGAAAAAGAAAATAATAAACTCAAAGCAAGCAGAAGAGAACAATAAATACAACAGCAGAACTCAAAATTGACAGTATAAAAACAATGAAGAAAAATCATAGTAACAAGTGATTCTTTTAAAAGATCATAAAATTGACGAGCCTCTAGCAAGACTTACAAAGAAAAATAGGGAGAAATGCAGATTACAAATATCACAAATGAAACAAAAGATATCAGTACACACCCTGCAGACATCAAAACAATAAAAGAGAGTACTACGAACAATTCTACAAACATAAGTTTCAATGATTTAGATGAAATGAACAAAGTCCTTGAAAAGCACAAACTACCATATCACATAGTCCTTTTCTATATATCCTACAACTATATATGAATGTTTATTTAAAAATTAAGTTTAATACTAACAATCCCCCCAAATATTTGTTACACAAAACTTAATTCCTTGAGATATATAGATATTTGTATAGAAGCACCCCATTTGAAGTTGAATTTTGCTCCTCTCTTTGATGAGCGGTGTGAACACTGATCACAATGGCATTAACAGGCTGTCTTTGGAAGCATTTTAGGACAGTATCACATAATGTAAGTAGTTGGGAAGTATTTCAGATCATTGGAGTGCTGAGAAAGGATATATGTTATAGGTATAAGTATGCAATGAACATATTCAGACAGTTTAACTAGTAGTAATAACTACCACATATGGAGCACTGCTAATGTGCTAGGCTCTCTATATAACCTATCTCTAACTTTTATCACATCCTGCAAGGTAGATTTTTCTAAATGTCTACTTTTATAGAGGTGGTGATCATGGTACAAAAAATTCAGTAACACCCAAATTTGCAGAGTTAATAGGTGGTAGAATAAAGATTCTAACTTACAACTTTACATTCTAAACATACTAAATTTAATCCTACATTCTAATCATGGAAAAAAGAATAAAATCTGAAATAGTATTTAAGTAAAGAATAAATTATGCTCCCATAGCTTCAAGATGACCACTGCAGTTCCCCACATTATATTGATGTTTAGCCAGAAAGAGCGAAGAAAGTGATGTGTGTGGGAAGTGGGGGTAACCAATCATACCTATTATTTTTCTTTGCTTAATCAAAAAAGCAAAAGTTCCAAAGACGGCCCCTTATGTCTCATTGAAAACTCTCTCACATGACATGTCTAACCGCAAGTTAGTTAGAAATGTTGGAATCTGGTCTTTCAAGCTTCCGTAAATGGAGGTAGGCCAAGAAGAGGGGTTTTAAGCATTGATGATAGGCAAAGAAATCTCTAAGTCCTGTCACAGAATATTAATTTAATAAAAAAAATGCAGTAAAGACAGCAATAATAAAGAGCCTTAATTAACAAAAGAAACAATTTTAGTAAAATAACCATAGGAGAATTGTGAAATGTTCATAACAGGAGACAAAACCCATTTTATAATTGAAGTATTTTTTGCTCTTTACCTTCAGGTATCTAAAAGGAAAGTCAATGGTTGAGCTGAAAGCAGCCTTGCTCTTCTTATAATAAATTGCTGTGCTTCTTTAAGTTTCACTAGTAAAAGAAAGGTCATCTCGTTTGTTCCACTGTTCTTAAATGTGTGTCATGAAAGAGCCAAAACAGCCGTTTAAAGTGAAATTTGATAGTTTACATATCTTTAAAAAAATTCTTACTGTAACTTGTAAAGAAAATGATAGGCAAAAGAGCAAAGCAAGTATTTTCTAGAGTTATGGAAAGACTTTTTTTTTAAACTTTATAAGTGCTCAACTCAAAGCAATTAATTTAAAATAATAATTTAAGTATATAAATCTAAAAAATATATTTTCTTTTATCAACTTAATTTTCTGTTTTGAATGAATCATTTATTTGAATTGCAATATCTGTGGCTAAAAATACAAAAACGAACATAAAACAATGCAAATGATTTTATATGTGTTATTGATTAGGTCTTCATATAGCCACAGAATCTTTTTAAATACTTGGAAGTGGTATTATAACATAAAGAAAATATGTTTTGAGATTCAAGAAGGCTGCATTTAAATGACTGCTCTAGGACTCATTAGCTATGAGTCTTAATAACAATTAACTGACAGAATTTTTTACAAGTTTAAATGTAATATTATAAATGTAGATATGTACAATTTCCAGTAAAAATTAATTTAATTTTCTCTAAGTACTAGTACGTGAAATCTTGGATACAAAAATTCATGACATGTAATCATGATTTAAGAAGAGCATGTAAATCTAGCAACAAGGAGGCCTGACCCTCCAAATTGGCTTTTCCACTGACAAAACAGTCTGTTTATTATTTCTAAATTCATAAATTAAATAACACATGGCTTTTACATTAGTTAGAATGTAGATTTTGCTACTGCAACACAGAGACCCACATGACAGTGGCTTAAACAAGAAAGAAACCCTGGATTTAGGACTCCAGGCCCTTTCTGTCTTGTTTCACTTTTATATGTCATCTTCATGGTGCAAGAAGGTTTATCCATCACTTCCTTGTTGAAATTCAAGCCAGTCAAAAGTCAGTGAGGGAGAAAGCATGACTCTACCTGCCTTTTAAGGACATGCTCATAAATTTGCACATATTGCTTCCACTGACATGCCATGCCTTTGGGCACCACTTAGTCATATGACTACACCTAGCTGCAAGGGAGGAAATGCAATATTTTCATGTACTCAGATAAATGTTATATTACCCTGTAAGAAAGGAAAAAGAAATACTGGGGAATGACTAACATCCCCATCAATCATGCAAAATACATGAACATCACAATTTATGTAAAGACAATCTGATAAAAGTTTTCTTAATATACTTCTAGAGTATTGACTGAAACTTGATTGCACTGAATTTTTCAACATATTGTTAATTCATAATGTCAAAAGGTCTCAGAGTTTTAACTTGACCAAACTTGAACAGACTCATTAATGGAGATACTTAGTGACATTCATAATGTAAGAGACAAACCAAAATGTTTCTATTGTGGGAATTAAATAAAGTATAAGAATGATGCCCGTTCTCACCTTTGCCTCTTTTTAGTAACCATTTTTTAACAATGTCCTGTTAAATATCAGACACAAGTTTTAAAACAAATATAGCAATAACATACTCAAAACAATGTCTCTCAAAGATGCTTTCTATAAATGATGCCATGATTTATTTAAAATACTTTAGAAATTTCTTTTTTAGTTTGTTTTGGGAGCTAGTTTCCAAGCTATGTGACAGAATCCATCTTGTTTATATTCATTTGATTCTTTCCTTTCTGGTACTTCCTTTCTTTGCCTTGCTGTTTCTGCTTCAGCCAGTAGCCTCACTGCCTCCTCAGAAAGGGGCTGTGCCTGTGCCAGTGGCAACTGGAACAAAAGACTCTAATAAGTGGGTCACTTGAAACGGGGTGGGAAATTTAATGTATGCAATTATTTCACCTCCTATTCACCCAACAAAATATTTATTGAGCATATATGTCCTGGAGATAAAACAGAGAACCAAATAGAGCCATGTACTGCATAAGAATATTTTGGTCAATGACAGATTTCATATACAACAGTGGTCCCAAAAGATTATAATAGAGCTGCACATGGATGCACTTTTAAAAATATTTTATATTACATTGTTGTGTTTTCTATGTTTAGATATATTCAGATACACAACTACTTCCCCTTGTGTTATGGTTGCCTACACTATTCAGTAGAATAACGTTCTATACAGGTTTGTGGTCTAGGAGGAACAGGTTATACCAGGCCTAGGTGTATAGTAGGTTATACTCCTCGCCTAGGTTTGGATAAGTACACTGAGTGATGTTTGCACGTAGTGATGTTTGCGCAATGATGAAATTGCTTAACAATGCATTTCTCAGAACATTTCCCCATTGTTAGCCAATGCAAAACTGTAGATGGTATCTTTGCCCTTATTGACTGTAGCAATGAAAGGCAGTCATTAATTTGAGAAGTGTCACACATATAAATGTCAAATTAGAATATGATTAGTTTTACAAAGAGATATACAGGGAGTTGTGGAAGACCAGGCAAGGATTCACTGAGGAAGAGATTCTAGAATCAAAATTTAGAAGAGGAATTAGAATCAACTAGGCAAAAATAGTGAGAATAAAGGGGAAATGGAAAAGTGCTTCAGTGAGCTAGAGGAGCACATGCAAAGTTCCCTGTAGTAAACTGCATAGCATGGTCCAGGAACTAAGCCAACCAGTGTGCCTGGAATGCTCAGAGCTATAGAAAAGTAAGATTAAACTGGAGAGAAAGAGAAGAGACAGTCTCTGCAGGGCTATATGGCTCATGTTGGAATCCATAGAAGTGCTGGAGTAGAATTACATGCCGAGATCTTTCTTTTCAAAAGAACTTCCTAGGCCGGGTGTGGTGGCTCATGCCTGTAATCCTAACACTTTGGGAAACCTGAGATCAGGAGTTCCAGACCAGCCTACCAACATGGCAAAACCCTATCTCTATTAAAAATAAAAAAAATTAGCCTGGGGTGGTGGCAGGCGCCTGTAATCCCAGCTACTCAGGAGACTGAGGCAGGAAAATCCCTTGGGTGGGGGAAAGGGGCATGGAGGTTGCAGTGAGCCCAGATCACTCCACTGCACTCTAGCCTGGGTGACAAGAGTGAAACCCTGTCTCAAAAAACAAAAACAAAACAAAACAAAACAAAACAAAAACCTCCCAGACTATGAATTTGAGATAGCAGGAGGTGTGCAAGAACTTACAGTGGAGGACCAATAAGGAGGTTACTATTGCAGTTTAGGCAAAAGAAAAAGCGATGGACTAAAGTGTGAGACCTGGAGAGATATGAAGAGAATTGAGCAATATATAGCAAGTAAAATTGATATGTATTAGTATGAATTGAATTTGTAGAGCAAAGATGTAAGAAGGTTTAAGGAGACTTTTATGTTTGTGATTTTTTAGCTGCACTGATGATGATGCATTTCCTGAGTAGAAGAGCACTGAAAAAAAGTGAGGTTTAAAGGGAAACCACATTTGGAATATATCTTAAGAATTAATGATATAACATGCAGAGGGAATATTTATCAAAAAATAGAGTCTAAGAATCAAAACTTGATCAACTAGGAACTTTATTTTATAGGTCACAGATTGAAGAAACTACAAAGTATATTGAGTAGGAAACACTATGGAAGTTAGAGGCAAACCAGGAAAAGATGGCTCATGGAAGCAAAGAACGCAAAAAAATGGAATCAGGACAGTAACTTTGGTCAACAGTGTTAATTGCTGCTGGAAACTCAAGTTAAATCAACAAGAAAAATGTTCATTAGATTTGTTAGGAGAGACTTGAGCATAACTGATGTATACGTCTTTGTGTTTTGCTACCTAAGGTACCAAGATTAACAAAATTAAAGGCTAACCTATGGGGAATTGGTGGGGTGGGGGGAGCATTCCTAGAAGATACATTTTCCTTTTCAAACATTTATTTTACTTATTTCCTATGTTTTGATTTGGTTTACTGCAAAAGCATACTTTAAGAATTCTGAAGATAGAGTTCCCAAATTTTATATCTACTTTATTTCTTTATCCTATTATTGATATTGTACTATAACTGTTATCAGTACAGAGGCCCACAAGATTGCATGGTGACTTTTAAAAAATACAAGCAAGCATATTTTTGGCGCGGAAATTTTTCAGTCTTCTAATTTCCAAAGAGTTATTGATGATTTGAGGTTTCTTCTTACGAGAAGCAGATCCTCGAATTTTCTCTAAGTATCTCATTATGAATAATAGTCATAAAGGAACATTATTAACTGTGTTTGACTTATGCTTTATTTTTCTGAATTGTTTTAAAACATTACTTCTGGTTAAAGACATGAATGCTCTAAGGAAGCAGGTAGTAAAAGCAGAGCCTTCCCTTTAATGGAGTTAGTTACAGGCAGGACACGCCTCAGCACACAATCATCCTCTACAAGGGTGATCAAAGCCCACCTCAGCCAGTTAGACAGGGCCACATAAGAACCATGAAGGTATCTACGCAACAATCTTGCATGATCTGCACATGTACCCCAGAATCTAAAGAACAACTTAAAAAAAAAAGCATGAAGATGCTTTAGTTTGAGATAAATTAAAAATGAAGAGAGTGTTTATTGCCACTGAGAAGAAACTATAAATTAATAAGTCATTAGTGAAATATATTCTTAACAGTAACTAAACATAAGTTAAAACATGGGGCTAATAACTATGAAAATAGACTGAGATGGCTTATAAGATTTAAAAAACTGTAGAGAATCAGTAGTAAGATTGTATTAATGGCTAAGTAATTGTACTCAGAACTACATATTGTCTTCTCCCAAGAACTAGTATATCTGCTGTTAAAGGTAACCAATTTTTTTAATAAATAGACAAGTGTACTAAGTGGTATGTTCCTGTTTAGTTCAATGATTTGTAACTAATCTGAATTACCCCAATTTGGAATTATTTTTCCATGATTATTTTTACAGGTGGAAACACAAAACAAAAGAATTGTCACTTATTTTTTTCAGTAGAAGACAAGCTTCAATCGATATGCCTTATTATTATTGATCCATTCTAATAAGGGACACAAACAATATGAAAAAGTGAATCCAGAAATAAATCTCCAAATTGCATTTTATTGACTGTTCCTTCTCTACTCATCTCAAACCTTTCATCAGGAATATGGAACAAGTAATAAAGGTGATGGAAGATAGATGGAACTCGAATGGTTTGCTTCTTCTTTGGATGGAGCGCTAAGAAGAAATGCAAATAAAAGCTAAACAAAGGATACATGGAATGCCCACATATTTGCAAATCAATCTTCCAGAATAGAGAGTGGTTGTAATTCCCAATTTAAGAATTTTTTTTTTGGCATAGAATTATGGAATACTTGAGTTTAAAGTGACCTTGGTGATAATATATTCCAGCTTCTTCACACATAAGGATATTCCTTCAGCCCTAAAAAAAACAGAGCTTCCATGAAGTAAGTGACGCTGATTTAGTAAAAGAATGTAACTCTTGCTCCTGCCTTATTCAGAACTAATGCACCTCTGCCATGCAGCCACTTTCCATTAAAGGAAAAGGAAAAATAATATGCGGTCTTTTAAAGAGTGGTACTATCTCAGGCCTTTTTGAATAGCAGATATTTCCTTAAAGGTAGGACTGGAATTGTATGCTGTTAAAAGTCAGTAAAGAAATGTATTAACATGCTGTATTTCTGAGGTAGAAAATGAAGAAAAGCTTACAGAATAAGTTCTTAATGTTTCTAGTATCTGATACTTCTTAGAGTTCAACACTTTAAGTATCAGATTACTTATTAAATTTCACAAATAAAAAACAAAGTATTCTAAGAGGGCAGATTTCATTTCACTTTCCATCTTTATTTTTCTGTTTTGTTTTTAAAATTTGTCATTTTGATTTCTGTGGGTACACAGTAAGTATATATATTTACAGTGTATATGAGATGTTTTGATACAGGTATACAATGCATAATAATCACATCATGTAAAATGGGGTATACATCCCCTCAAGCATTTATCCTTTGTGTTACAAAAAATCCAATGATACGCTTCTAGTTACTTTAAAATGTACAACTAAACTGAGTATAATCACTCTCTTGTGTTATCAAATACTAGGTCTTATTCATTCATCTATTTTTTGGTACCCATTAACCATCCCCACCTTCCCCACCCAAACCCCCACTAACCATTCCAGCCTCTGGTAACCATGCTTCTACTCTCTAGCTCCATGAGTTCAATTGTTTTGAATATTAAATCAACACATATAAATGAGAACATGCGATGTTTGTCTTTCTGTGCCTGATTTAATTCACTAAGCAAACTGTCCTCCAGTTCTATCCATGTTGTTGCAAATAAGAGGATCTCATTCTATTTTATGGCTGAAGAGTACTCTATTGTGTATAAGTATGGCATTTTCCTTATCCATTCATTTGTTGGTGGACACTTAGGTTGCTTCCAAATTTTGACTATTTTGAACAGTGCTGCAACAAACGTGGTAGTGCAGATATCTCTTTGAAATACTGATTTCTTTTCTTTTGGGTATACACCCAGCAGTGAGATTACTGGATCACATGGTAGCTCGACTTTTAGTTTCTTGAGGAATCTCCAAACTATTCTCCATAGTGGCTGTACTAATTTACATTCCTACCAACAGTTTTCTCCACATCCTCATCAGCATTTGTTACTACCTGTCTTTTGGATATAAGCCATTTTAATTGGGGTGAGATAATACCTCACTGTAGTTTTCATTTGCACCTCTCTGATTATCAATGATGTTAAGCACCTTTTTGGATGCCTGTTTGCCATTTGTATGTCTTCTTTTGAGAAAAGTCTATTTAGATGGTTTGTCCATTTTTTAAACTGGATTACTAGATTTTTTTCCTATAAAGTTGTTTGAGCTCCTTATATATCCTGGTTATTAATCCCTTGTTAGATAGGTAGTTTGCAAATATTTTCTCCCATTCTGTGAGTAGTCCCTTCACCTTGCTGATTGTTTCCTTTGCTATGCAGAAACTTTTAAACTTAAGATTATCATATTTTTCATTTTTGCTTTGGTTGCCTGTGCTTGTAGGATATGTGTCAAGACATTTTTGCCCAGACCAATGTCCCAGAGAGTTGTTCCAATGTTTTCTTTCAGTAGTTTCATAGTATGAGGGCTTAGATTTAAGTCTAAAATCCATTTTGATTTGATTTTTGTATGTGGTGAGAAGTACGGGTCTAGTTTTGCTTTTCCACATATGGGTATGCAATTTTCCCAGCACCATTTATTGAACAGAGTGTCTTTTCCCCACTGTATGTTGTTGGCACCTTTAGTTCACTATAGGTGTTTGAATTTGTTTATGGGTTCTCTATTCTGTTACTTTGGTCAATGTACCTGTTTTAATGCCAGTATCATGCTATTTCGGTTAGTATAACTCTGTAGTATATTTGAAGTCAGGTAATGTTATTCATCCAATTTCCTTTGCTTAGAATTGCTTTGGCTATTCTGAGTCTTTTGTGGTTTCATATAAACTTTAGGAAAGTTTTTCCTATTTCTGTAAAGAATGTCTTTGTTATTTTGATAGAGATTTCATTAAATCTGTAGGTTTGAGTAGTATGGACATACCAACATAAATTCTTCCAATCCATGAGCATGGACTATCTTTTTATTTTTTCATTTCTTAATTTTATTTCATCAGTGTTTTACACTTTTAATTATAGATATCTTTCACTTTTTTGGTTAAGTTGATTCCCAGGTACTTAATTTTATTTGTGGCTATAGTAAATGGGACTATTTTTTATTTCTTGTTCAGATTGTTCACTGTTGGCATATAGTAATGTCATTGTTTTTGTATGCTGATTTTGTATCCTGCACTTCATTGAATTTGTTTATCAGTTCTAATAGTTTTTGGTGAAGTCTTTAGTTTTCTTGAAATATAAGATTATTTCATCTTCAAATAAGGATAATTTGACTTCTTCCTGTCCAGTTTGGATGCCCTTCATGTATTTCTGTTCTCTTATTGCTCTAGCCAGGACTTCCAGTACTATGTTGAATAACAATGATGAAAGTGGCAATCCTTGTCATCTTCCAAATCTTAGACAAAAGCATTTCAGTTTTTACTCATTCAGTATGACAGTAGCTGTAAGTTTGTCATATAGGCTTTTATATTTCAAGTTATGTTCCTTCTATCCCCAGTTTTTTGAGCATCTTTAACATTAAAAAATGTTGAATTTTACCAAATACTTTTCAGCATCAATTAAAATGATTATATGGTTTTTGTTTTTCATTCTGTTGATTAATATATCACATTGGTTTATTGGCATATGTTGAACCATCCTTGCATCCCAAAGATAAATCCCATTTAGTCATGATGAATGATCTTTCTAACGTATTGTTGAATTCAGTTTGGTAGTATTTTGTTGAGGATTTTTGAAACAATATTCATCAAAGATATTGGCCTGTAGTTTTCTTTTTTTGATGTGTGTTTGTCTGGATTAGGGTAACACTGGCCTCGTAGAATTAGTTTGGAAGTACTCCTTCCTCGTTTATTTTTCAGAATAGCTTAAGGTTAGTATTCAATCTTCTTTAAGTGTTTGGTATAATTCAGCTGTGAAGCCATCAAGTCACAGGCTTTTCTTTACTGGGAAAGTTTTTAGGCTTCAATCTAGTTACACATTATTGGTCTGTTTAGGTTTTGGTTTTCTTCATGGTTCAATCTTGGTAGTTTGTATGTATTTGGGACTTGTGCATTTCTTATAGATTTTCCACTTTCCTGGCATATAGTTGCTCATAGTCGCAACAAATGATCCTTTGAATTTCTACGTATTGGTTGTAATGTCTCATTTTTCACCAATGATTTTATTTATTAGTATCTTCTCTCTGTATTCATAGCTAGGTTGGCTAAAGGTTTGTCAATTTTATTTAGCTTCTCAAAAAATATTTTTTGTTTCATTGATTTTTTGTATTATTTTATTCATTTCAATTTTCATTTATTTCTACTCTGATCTTTATTATTTCCTTTCTTCTAGTAATTTTGGGTTTGGTTTGTTCTTGCTTTTCTAGTTCTTTAAGATGTATTGGTATAGCGTTTATTTAAAGTTTTTCTTCTTTTATGATGTAGGCACTTAAAGCTATAAAATTCTCTTAGTACTGCTTTTTCTGTATCCCATAGATTTTGATATGTTGTACTGCCATATCATTTGTTTCAAGACATTTTTCAATTTCCTTCTTGTTCTCAGTCATCCACTGGTCATTCAAAAGCATATTGTTTAATTTCCATGTACTGACATAGTTTTCAAAATTCCTCGTTATTGATTTCTAATTTTCCTCCATCATAGCCAGAGAAAATGTCTGATATTATTTCAAACTTTTGACAATTGAAGTGTTGGAGTCTCAAACTATTATTACATTGAGGCCTATCTCTCTCTTTAGCTTGAGTAGTATTTACTTTTTATATCTGAGTGCTCCAGTATTGGGTGAATATATTTAAAATTGTCATATACTATTGCTGAATTGAACCCTTTATCATTATATAGTGATCTTTTCTGTCTCTTTTCATAGTTTATGTCTTGAAATCTATTTTGTCTATTATCAGTATAACTATCCTTGTGCTTTTGGTTTCCATTGGCATGGGATATCTTTTTTCACCCTTTTATTTTCAGTCTATGTGTGTCTTTATAGATTGAATGCATTTCTTGTAGTCAACAGATCACTAGATCTTGTTTTTTATTTTTTTATCCATTCGGACACTCTGTCATTTGATTAGAGAGTTTAGTCCATTCATATTTAATGTTATTACTGATAAGTAAGGACTTACTCCTGCTATTTTTATATATTTTTTGATTGTTTTGTGGCCTTTTCATCCTTCTTTAATTCTTTTCTCTCTTCCTTTTAGTGAAAGTAATTTCCTCTGTGATATAATTTAGTTTCTTGTTTTGTACTTTTTTGTGTCCATTTTTTTTTTTTTTTTTTGGTTTGAGGTAACCATGAAGCTTAAAAGTACTTTTTATTTATTTCTTTATAGACAGAGTCTTGCTCTGTTGCCCAGGCGGGAATGCAGTGGTACAATCTTGACTCACTGCAACCTCCACCTCCCAGATTCAAGTGAGTCTCCTGCCTCAGCCTCCCAAGTAGCTGGGATTCCAGGTACCCACCACCAAGCCGGGCTAATTTTTGTATTTTTAGTAGAGATGGAGTTTCAACATGTTGGCCAGGCTGGTCTTGAACTCCTGACCTCAAGTGATCTGCCCGCCCCTCTCTCCCAAAGCAAGTAGTATTTTATACCCCATTATTTAAAGCTAATAATAATTTAACACTAACAAACGTACAAGCAAAAATAAAATTAATACAATCTACACCTTAAGTTCATCCCCTGCTTTTAAACTTTTTGTTGTTTCTACTTACATCTTATTAGACTATGTCTTAAAGTCATGTTATTATTTTTTATTGGTTCATTGGTTAGTCTTTCTAGTTGAAATAATAGTAGTTTACACACCACACTTACAATGTTACAATACTCTGTGTTTTTCTGAGTACTTACTATTACTGGTAAGTTCTGTACCCTCAGATTCTTATTGCTCACTAACATCCCTCTCTTTTTGATTGAAGGACACCCTTTAGCACGTTTTATAGGATAGTTCTGATGTTAACGAAATTCTTCAGCTTTTGTTTGTTTGGGAAAGTATTATGTTTCATGTCTGAAGAATATTTTTGCCAGATATACTAATCTAGGGTAAAAGTTGTTTGTTTTGTTTTGTTTTCCTTCAGCACTTTAAATATGTCATGACGCTCTTTGCTGGCCTGTAAAGTTTCTGATAAACTCTGTTGCCAGATGTATTGGAGCTCCATTGTATGTTATTTGTTTCTTTTCTCTTGCTGCTTTTAGGATACTTTCCTCATTTTTGACCTTTTGGAGTTTGTGAATTAAATGCCTTGAGATAGTCTTCTTTGGGTTAAATCTGCTTGGTGTTCTATAACCTCATATTTGGATATTGATATATTTCTCTAAGTTGGGAAATTCTGTTATTACCCCTTTGAATAAACTTTATACTGCTATATCTTTCTCCATCTCCTGTTTAAAGCCAGTAATTCTTAGATTTGCCCATTTGGGACTATTTTCCAGATACCGGAGGTATACTTCATGGTTTCTTCTTATTTTTTTTTCTCCTCTGACTGCATATTTTCAAATAGCCTGTCTTCAAGTACACTAGTTCTTTCTTCTGCATGACCAATTCTGCTATTAAAAGATCCTGAGGCATTCTTCAGTATGCCAACTTCATTTTTCAGCTCCAGAATTTCTTCTTACTCTTTTTCATTATTTCAGTCTATTTGTTAAATTTCTCTGACAGAATTCTTAACTCCTTCTCTGTGTTCCTTGGATTTATTTGAGTTTCCTCAAACAGCTATTCTGAGTTCTCTGAAAGGTCAGATATGTATGTTTCTTCATGACTGATCGCTGGTGTCTTATTTAGTTCATTTGGTGAAGTCATATTTTCCTAGAGGGTCCTGATATTTATAGATGTTTGTCTGTGTCTGGGCATTGAAGAGTTGGGTTTTTATTGTAGTCTTCTCAGTCTGGGCTTGTTTGTACCCATCCTTCTTGGGAAGGGTTTCCAGATTTAAAAAATGCTTGTGTGTTGTGATCTAAGCTGTATCTGTTTTAGGAAACACCCAAGCCCAGTAACATTGTGGTTCTTCCAGACTCATAGAGGTACTGCCTTCATGGCCTTGGACAAGAACTGGAAGAATTCTCTGGATTACGAGGCAGAGACTCTTACTCTCTTCCCTTACTTTGGCCCAAACAACCCCTCTCTCTGCTCTGTGCCACTTGGACCTGGGGATAGACAAGGTTCCCTTTACTTTTCTGTCACAAAAAAGTGTTCCCCTGTAGCAACCACAGCTGGAAATGTGATGAGTCTTACCTGAAGCCAGCAAATCTCAGAGGCTCACCCAAGGCCTTCGATGTAGTACCTGGATATCACTGGTGTTTATTCAGGGCCAAGGTTCTCTTCAGTTATCTGGTGATGAATGCTGCCAGGACTGGATCCTTTCCTTCAAGGCAGTGGGTTCCCTATTCTGACAGGTGTCCTATCCTACTGTGGCTGAGCTGATATCCTATATGCAATACAAAGTCCTCTCCATTCTTCCCTTTCCTCTCCTAAAGCAGAGGGAAGGTGTCTCTTTTGGAGCCAGAAGCCATTGAGCCTGGGGTTAGGGAAGGGGTGATACCACCACTCCTTTAGCCACTCCAGCTTGTGTTTCAGAAGGTTGTATGACTCCAAGTCCACTGTCTCTGGGCCCAGTTGAGCACTAGGACTCGCCTAGGAGTTGCAGTCCTTTTGGCCTAGACTACCTTTGAAGTTTATTTTGTGCCACAAAGAACTTTAGCCAGTGATGGTAAGGTTTGCAGGAACCCAACTTTTGAGTGCTAGAATCAATAATTCTCTGGCTAGGGCTGGTTTACATGCTCTCTCCACAAATGGGTTATATGGTTTAGCTCGGTGTCCCCGCTCAGTTCTCATCTTAAATTGTAATCCCCATGTGTCTAGGGATCCCTCCCTAGGAGGTGATTGGATCACGGGGATGCTTTCTCCTGCATGCTGTTCTCATGATAGTGAGTTCTCATGAGATCTGATGGTTTAAAAATATGTGGCAGTCCCCCCACCACCTCCTGCCACCATGTAAAATGTACCTTGCTTCCCCTTCATCTTCCACCATGATTGTAAGTTTCCTGAGGCTTCTCCAGCTACAAAAAATGTGAGTCAATTAAATCCTTTTTCTTTATAAATTATCCAGTATTAGGTAGTTCTTTATAGTAGTGAGAATAGATTAATACAGTGAGTGTCAGCTGAGTTTGGTCCAGTTTTGTTTTCTTTTATAATAGGGCAGCTCAGGGTTCAATGCCTCACAATTGCTGCGCTCTCCCTCTCCCTAACATACAGAAACACTCTCTGTACCACACCTGCTCCCAGAGGATCAGTGAAGGTTGGCATTGTTGACTCAAGACTTTTTTTTCCTACCTCTTCAATGTCTCTTTCAGTGATATAAAGTTAAACCAGATTCTTTAAGTGCTCACTTTATTTTTTGTTCTTATAAAGGTATTTTTATTGTAGATAGTTGTTAAATTGGAGTTCTTGCAGGGGGTACCATTGGTAGAGCCTTCTATTTTGCTAATTTGCTCCACCCTTTCCTCTCACTTTCTATCTTTATTTAAATATCTATCCTACAATTTTTCACTTATCTATTCAATTAGCACTGTAAAAATCAACTGCTTCTGTTTTCTCCAGGTTTTTTTTTTTTTTTTTTAATAAAGATGGGATCTCACTATGTTGGTCAGGCTGGTCTTGAACTCCCGACCTCAGGTGATCTGCCCGCGTTGGCCTCCAAAGCGCTTGGATTACAGGCGTGAGCCACTGTGCCCAGCCTGTTTTCCCCAGTTTTTAAGCAACAAATATTACTTGCCCCCTTGTTTCAGGTACTAGTTGTGTGAATGATACTGGGCATGCAAACATGAAAAACAGTGCTTATGCACTAAAGAAGGGAGAGGGCTGAAGAAAACAGCACAGTATGCTCTAGTGGCTAGAACATAGGAATTATAGAGTTAAGAAGACATGGAAAAGATGCTGCTGTGAAAGCAGTTGATTCTGGAAAACCTGCAGTTGATTCGGAACCTGCAGTCTGTGTGCCATTCAAAGAAGTTTGAACCTTCTTATCCAGTGAGCCACTAAAAGTTTATAGCAAGGAAGTATCTTAGATAACACTGATGTATGGTAAAGCTTAGAGACTAGATGTATTTGTACCTCTTATCAGTAGGAGCTGGTGAAGAGGAAGGAAGGTTTCCATTAACCTTTTGAGAAAGAAAGACACCTAAGAGCATTTCTGAAAGACAGGAGAGTGACCAGTATTTCTCCGTGGGAAGAATCTCCTGAAGAATTCCTTAAGGGAGACCACTGCTAACATCTAAGCTTTAATTCAATTAAGAAATTAATTTTAAGGAAACTATTAACAGAGAGAAGCACAGTGAGAAATCCCTCACAATGAGAGTTCCCTAAGTCTGTACCTTTCCTTACTCAAACCCCATCTGGCTTTACATTGTTTCAAGTATTTGCAGGGAGCAAATCAAAGATTGAATAATACATACAATTTAATAAAAACAGAAATGAGGTATACCTGACATGAATATGAAAATAATATTTCAATATGTGTAAAGTAAAATATCCAAAAAGATAAATATATGCAAAATAAAGACACCTTTTTACTAATAAGCAATATAACTAAGAAGAATTACTTGGCATCATTTCAAAATTATTTTACTGAATAGAATCCTACTACTTAAATTAATAATTGCTGTGTTCTTTTGGTCTTTTGATGTTCTTTTTTTTTTGAGATGGAGTCTCACTCTGTCACCCAGGCTGGAGTACAATGGCATGATCTTGGCTCACTGCAACTTCCACCTCCCGGGTTCAAGCAATTCCCCTGCCTCAGCCTCTTGAGTAGGTAGGATTACAGGTGTCTGCCACAATGCCCAGCTAATTTTTGTATTTTTAGTAGAGATGGGATTTCACCATATTGGTCAGGCTGGTCTCGAACTCTTGACTTCAGGTGATCCACCCGCCTCGGGCACCCAAAGTGCTGGGATTACAGGTGTGAGCCATTGCGCCTGGCCTATTTTCTTTTATATTGTTATCTAGTTACAAAGTTAACTTTATTATTTCCCAAAGACATTTTTGTAAATAGGAAGAAAGTATCAAAGGTTTTAATTATCTTAGTATTTAACTCCTATTTAAGGAGTTGCCAGTATTTCTAACACTAGCACTTCAATTCTAATTATCATCCCAAACAGGGCTTTGGATTTCTTTCATTTGAATCTCTCTTATATTCACTGTTTTAAGTGATGCTCTGGAAACTTCACCTTTATGAGGCTATGACCTGGGATTTCATATTTATCCAACAAAGATGAAATGATTAAAGAAGCAGATAGATAATTAAACTATTCAGGCTAGGTTTTCTAAAACCTAATAGATGTCATTACAAATGAAATTAGAAAACCAGATTTCTCATTATTTCTTTTCTCAAATTCACAGAATGCTCATTTTGCTAAATTCCCAGTTTCTTTTAAATGATAATACAAAGTCTCTTATTACAAACTCAACAATTGCTAAAACATAAACCCCACAGATTTCTCATTAATAATTCTTTCCTGACATTCACACAATGTTCATGTTATTACGTGCTCAATAGCTTTTAAATGCTTATGAGAAAGATCTTATTACTAATTTTTAGGATTACTGAAATTACATTTGCCATTAAAATTTACTGTAAAACTCAGGAAAGTTCTCACAATATACTATTTCAGCTAAGTAGGTAGGTTAGTTCTTCTGGCATATATTCTGACATACAAACAGTAACTATAGTAAATAAAATTACAATGTACATTGTGGTTTCAGTACAGATGTTCAGCGTGAACCATGGGCAAAATATTCACATTTCTTAATAAAATGGCACAATAGCTTATGAAAGAAACAATTACTGAAATGTTCTATCCTGGAAAAAAAAATGTAAAATGCTGGGTTTTTTCTTTCTCTTTTTTTTTTTTTTTTTTGAGACAGAGACTCATTCTGTCACCCAGGCTGGAGTGCAGTGGTGTGATCTCAGCTCATTGCAACCTCTGCCTCCTGGGTTCAAGGGATTTTCTGGCCTCAGCCACCTGAGTAGATGGGATTACAGGCATGCTCCAACATGCTCAGCTAATTTTTTTATTTTTAGTAGAGATGCGGTTTCGCCATTGTCAGCCAAGCTGGTCTTGAACCCCGGGCTTCAAATGATCCACCTGCCTTAGACTCCCAAAGTGCTGAGATTACAAGTGTGAGTTACCGTGCCTGACCACAAAATTTCTTAAATACATAGTCTATGTGAGAGCAAAGCCAAACATAGAAAGGAAAAACAAATGCCCTGAAGGAGAAGCACAGTGTGGGCTGGGACACCTTCTTTGAGATCAAACAAGTCTAAAATGTACCACGGCAATGCCTCTGCAGTTTCTTCTTCAAGGATAGAGTGTTCTTTTCACCTTCTCAGTGAATTCACGGATACACTGTGTGGTCCACATGCTAGCAGATTTAGATGAACCCCATGTCATACTTAGTCCAAGATGTTGGGAGACTGACTGAAGTGCAGCCTTTCCTTCTTTGCATCCTGTTATAGTACAGCTTGATCTGGTCTGAGATCCCAGACTCAGAATTTGTTTTATCTAATCCCACAATACTTCTCGGTGCCCTCATGACAGTCAAAACTTTTAAACTTGCCTTAAATTACATAAATTAAACAAGCTCTTAATGTATCTCCCTGCCGTGCCATGGTCTGCTGTCACCAAGCTAGTGTAATTCTGTCCGTCAGTACCCAGACCTCAGACTTAAAATGGCTCTCTGCTAATGGTAAAACCTGAATCACACTGTGCCTGCCAAACATTGTCCCTTCTCCAGGCCACCAGAGCTTGGTGGTAAAGAAAAATCCTAATATACAGCTGTGACCCTTTCTTTCCCCCTCATTTTCAATACAGAAGTTAAAAATGAAACGGCATTTTCTAGTTATCTAAAAACTAGCAAACTCACTTTTTGTTTTCACTTCAATCTGTAAAAGAAATCATGACTTGCATATTTACAGCATCCTGAAAAACTGCCTAGGAGTCATAAATTACATTTAATTTTCACTATATTCAAAGATCTTCTCCCACAACAGAAAGACCAACAGAAAATATGTTTGGGGACTACTTTACCTCCAAACTGACTGAATAGTCACAATGCAATATATTACCTTTATGAATCTCTTTTTGTTATGAACATAATTTTTAAGTAAAGGATAAGGTGGACTTGTAACAAGAAAATGAAACAATCTGTTTTTCAAGCTATTACTTTTTTACTTGCTTTGCAATTACAATATAGACATTTTGTCAAATATCCTCAGACTCTCCAGTTTGACAAGTTATTTCCCTCCCTGTTCCCTGTCCTTTTCTAAGACATGTTTACCTTTTCCATTGCTCTAAAATATGTCTTTCACATAATTCAAAAATAAAAATCTAATAGAAAAATGTGTCACATGAAATAATAACAAATCCTCCAATTCTAAACTAGTTTAAACACATAAAGCTTTATGACAACTTGTCAGCTACATGCTCATTGATAGTTTTGTTAAAAACCTTACAGGATATTTTATGGTAAATTTGAATCCTTCAACTTCCTTTCTTCACTTCTAACTGCTTCTACCCTCACCCACACAAAAAAAATGAGGCAATTAAGCGAAGTTATAATTCTAATTATCAAGTAGTTATAAACAGAAATGACATTTATTTCACTCCCAAAATTTGATGGAATAAGCACATATTCCTAATAAACATCACAAACAAAAAATAACTTTCACAATCAGATAACAATAATAAATGAAAGTAAGAAAAACATACACTGAGCTTGGAAGTGTCCACATGAAAGTGACAATTTCTAGACTGACACTACACATGTCCTTTTTGGTGGTATTATGGTTTGTCTAACTCCTTAATCTCAAAGCATCAGACAGATGATTTGACTTTCATGTTACTTTGTGTTATGCAGGTCTGAATAAAGAAGAAATTCATTTCTTAGGAGTTCTTTCTAATTATTCTCTCTTTATCTGCATGTAACAGCTTTAAAATGAGCCCATCACAATGGCTACCTTGTAATTAATAAGCTGTTTTCCATTGACATTATCTGGATTTTTTGACCTAGGCAAAGTAATTAGTCTGCATTTTTGCACAACAGAGGTTGCTTCTTCCCTTCCTATTGATTGGTATAATTCATTCTTATTCAATCAACATTCAAACTTATAGCAAAGCATGAATCCTCTTATCCTTCATTAGCTCTTCAGCTTACATTATGATTAACTTTATGGAAAGATCAACTTACCCGGTACAAACTCTTTCCTGAATCTTCCATCCTGAATAGGCATTCCTTTGCCTTTGCTGTTGGGTAGTACTTAATTTTGGTTGTGGCTTTAATGATTTCATCACAGTAGACATTGACATTAACTGAACCAGCAGGAAACTCTTACAAAAAAAAAAAAACAGACAAAAGTTAGGTGCAGACTATATAATGCATATTCATACTATTAGAATATAAAGGAAGCCTTTAAAAATTTGTAACACTTTTACTAATCTCTAGCATTTAAAATCATTTTTTAAAATTCTTGGTAGCTGGAAACCACAAAATGAAATGTACAATTTTGGACTTAATTGCTTTAAAAAAACCATGGCACGTGTATACGTATGTAACAAACCTGCACATTCTGCATGTATACCCCTGAACTTCAAGTATAATAATAATAAAAAAACTTAAAATATAAAAACGTGTTAAAATAACAATAAAATAAAGCACTAAATTATTTGTCCCTATTTATTTACTAATATAACTTTTCTTTGTAATAATCTATAATCATCCTTATATAATTCTTCAGAATTTGGAAAAGTATAGCCATTTACCAAAAGTTAAGTAATTATTATTATTATTTTTGAGATGGAGTCTCACTTTGTCACCCAGTCTGAAGTGCAGTGGCATGATCTCAGCTCCCTGCATCCTGGGTTCAAGCAATTCACCTGCCTCAGCCTCCTTACTAGCTGGGACTACAGGCGCCTGTCACTACGCCTGGCTAATTTTGTATTTTTAGTAGAGGCAGATTTCACTATGTTGGCCAGGCTGGTCTCAAACTCTGATCTGCCCCCCTCAGCCTCCCAAAGTGCTGGGATTACAGGTGTGAGCCACCATGCCTGGACCAGCATTTATTATAAATAATCTGAAAACAATTCAATTAATACAGGCAAGTTTCTCAAAATTGTGTTTTTGAAAGAGTATAGCTGATTTAAATTATATAACTTGTATTCAATTGACTACAATGAAAAACCCTGGGAAAGGCAAGGTTTAATGCACGGATACGGAAGTACTATTTACATCATATATTCATCCAAAGACTTTTTGAGAACAAATTGTTCAAAGTGAATCATATACTACATTAGGAATTCTATTGTAATATATGAGCAGAATTAAAGTTATGTAAGAATTTAGGGCTTTCTATGAAAGAATATCAATAAACAATCATTTTGGTAAAAAGTTACTGTATTTTAGTGTAAGAAAAGTAAACAAAACGAAATTCTTTAAATTTATTTGTGGAACAAATTTTAAGAGTTTTTAATTTTTCATGGAGACAGTTCTCAAATTCTCTCAGAAAACTATCACTCAAATATCTGGGGTTAGGAATAAGTCATTAAATATAAGAGCACTGGATATTTATAAGTTCTTAAGGTTTAAGTATTAATTTCACTCTATCTCATGAAGCTGTTAAAGGACTTCTTATTGCTGAAGGCAATTTAAATACAACAAAAGCAATCTTAAGCTTAATCTAGGTCAAGGAGCTGAAATTTCTTCCTCCCATATTGCTTGACTAGACACCTTGCCTGTATTATAAAGAAGATGTATGTAGAAAAGTAGGAGCTCTCTGTTGGTGGGAGTGTAAATTAGTTCAACCATTGTGGAAGACAGTGTGGTGATTCCTCACAAAGAAATAGAAATTCCATTTGTCTTTAGTTTTTAAGTTTGTTTTTGATGTGTCTAAACAAGTTTCTTTAGGATTATCTTG
>CAUYLG010070346.1:0-12585 GCA_963573385.1 Cacajao melanocephalus
TAAAATATTGGTTGGCTGCTTGTTTGTTATTTTCATCTCTTATTCCTTCCTGTCTCCATTGTTAAGTACAATTATTGGCATAAAAGAGGTTTTTAATACCCATTTTTAGACTACATTCTAGCCTGGGCAATAGAACAAGAATCTCTTTCTCCCTCTTTCTCTTCCTCTTTCTTTCTCTCTTGCATTCTTTTTTTTTCTTTCTTTCACTCTCACTTTCTTTCCTCTCTTTTTCTTTCTTTCAAAAATTAAAAAAAAAAAAAAGAATCTTAGAGCTGAATAGAATTGAATTAATCCAGTTTGGTTCTGTTATGTTAACAGCTTAGGAATGGAGCCCAAGGAGAATAAATATACTGGTGCCAGGTCATAAAGCTAGAGAAGTCAGGTCTGGACTCTATTTTTTTTAATTTATTTATTTTACTTTAGGTGTATATTATATCTGGTATTTCCCCCCATGTTATCCCTCCCCACCCGCCTCTCCCGCCGCAAGCCCCACGGTCTCGCCCCAACCCCCGTCAACTGCCCCCAGTGGGTGATGCTTCCCTTCCTGAGTCCACGTGTTCTCATTGTTCAACATCCTCCTATAAGTGAGAACATACGGTATTTGGCTCTCTGTTCTTGTGTCATTATTTTGAGTAATGTTTCTCTCTTGGATCTTTGGAATTTTAGTTTCTAAAGGACTGCTCTCAGTTTTTATATTTATGTCATCAACAACCAATAACAAATGTTTTGCAGACAAGCATTAGGCCATGGACCACACTTTATATAACACTGTCATTAATTTTCCTATATCAATGCCTTTCATTATGCCATTTTATTTCCTAGAATGCCCTTTCTTCCCAACTTTGTTCCTAGTATTTGCTTACCAGAGTTTTGTCTTTCAAGTCCCCCTCAAATTTTACCTCCCTCAAGAAGTCTCATATACTCCTAGTCAGAATTATTGTCTTTATATAAATACCCACAATGCTTCATGTATAAGACAAACACCGTGCTTATTACAGCCTAATTTTTTTTTTACTGAGATATAATTTACATACTAAACAATTCATCCATTTAAATTTGTCAGTTCACAGCCACAATTACAATTTAATTCTAGAATATTTTCATTACACCAAAGAATTCCCCTAGGATTAGCAGTGACGCCCCATTTCCCAAACCTCACACAGCCTGACTTTATTATAGTTATTTGGATATGTATGTCACTTTTTAAAAAGTAGTGAGCACTTAGAAAAGGAAGATTGGCAAGGGGATGTTATTCATCTCTAAAGCAGGAACTATGAAGAAGTCTAGCTCGACTACAGTGTTGTTTTTATAATAATTATCATCACACATTTCCTAATGGTTGAATTGTCTGTTTTACAGATAAGTTATAGACAAATAATTTGTTGAATGTTATAAACAAGTTTCAGAAACCTCTAATTTAGAATCATCTTTCTTCAATAGCAGCATTTATTTCTCATGGCTTTATTCTCTGGGGACTTACAGGAAAACTACATCTGCTGATAATCATTCACTCTCAAATGACTTAGCCTTTTTAGTTTCTTTTTTTTTCTCATTTTCTGTGCTCAACAGATCAGCAGGGTTTTTTTTAAAAAATAGAGCAATATACATGAAATTCATCAAATATCTTGATGCACATTTTCTTCCTATGGAATTCTGTGGGAGAACTTTTACTCCTGTGAAAAATTTTCTAGAAAGACAAGTCTTAATTTTTTTATTTCGTGAGTTTTATTGTGGAGATATGTGATATATTTCCAACCACTGCAGACATAATTTATTGTTCCCTCCTGTATTCTCCCAAACACTTTTTCCAGTCCTTACTGCAGTATTCAATCATGTGGTGTTAACAGTAGTCATGAATATATTTGTATTTCCTGCTAAATTATTCTCTTCTAGAAGACAGGAATTGTATATTATTGGCCTGTGTATCCTCCACAGAGCCTAGCTAACTACCTGAGATGGAGTAAGTGTTCAGTAAATGTTTGTTAAATGGATAAATAAGAAAATTAAGAGTTTTAGAGTGGAATTGGCATGGGAGCATATGGCAGCCTGTTTGGTTTTGAATGTATTCTAAATTGAGAATAATACGTCTTTCTTTTAAAATATGAATTTTTAATAAGAAAAAATAAGAACCCTAAGTCATTAACTTTTATATTAACTTCTCTAATAGGGAATGTAGGAATTAGAAATAAAAGTTAAACTTCTCACCACATGGGGGAGAAGTAATGCTTCAGAAAGTAATTCCTGAAAGACGTATGTCACCTTTTAAAAGATATTCTGTCAACTTCCCTTATTATTCACAGATTTGCTGCTGCCCAAAGCTAGGGGCAGAGGATGTCGGGTTCTGTTTACCTAAAGTATTTTTGTCTTTGATAAATATGCCAAGAAAACCTGAGGGAGAGTTTTTATTCAAAAGAAAATGATAGTTTCCTTAGACTAGAACATTTCCATGAAATTTATTATTATTCTTAGTATCATCAGGGTGCCTGGACTATGCATAACATGCCTTATCATGTAGGACAAATACCATCTTGAAAATACCCCTCAGTGTATTTGTCAGGGAGGTATAATCAGATGAGGTAGGCATACAAACTTCAAAGCAAAGGTATATGACCTATTCAAGAGGATCTCAACCAGCCTTTGGAAGGGCAGGGTACGAAAGAGAGTAAGTAGACTGTAATATCTCCTTTTTACCTGTGGCAAAGTATAAGTTGGATAGAATTTAAGAATTCAGAATTCAGAGAGGAATTTTCAAACTTTTGTTTAAAGTATTGTATATAAGGTAGCTCAAATAAATGTAGAGAAGATAGTGGGGCTTATGACTACAGATAAAAGGGGGAAACTACTAAAGAAAAATAAGAAAAAGAGATAGAGTGCTATAGAACCTAATAAAAGATCAAAGGAAAAAATATATGTTTTCTTCCCATATCCTGTATCCATTTTGGGTCAGTGGAGGAATTTGAAGATGGAACAATGTAGTCTGATTTGAGCTTTTTCCATAGCAAGAATATTTTATTTATTTCCCCAAGTTAACCAGAAAATAGAAGCTGATTAGGCCCCAGAAAAAAAGTAGTCACTACTCAAAGGAACTGAAGCATGAAGGTCTAGTGTCTAATATTTCAAAGGAAGTATTTATAAAGTTGAGGTTGCCTTTGGTTAGAATCTAGCAAAGTACAATGAGATTCCTCATGCCAGACACTGAAGAATAAATGTACTATCTTATCACTTAAAGTATGCTAGTCTTTATAATTGTAAAATTCTGAAAACTGGAATAAATAATTTAAAAGCATTAATTTTATTAATTCTTCAAACTTATGTTTCAAATGTGAGGTAGAAAGTTTCCTTTTGCTACTCAGCAAAGCAGTTGTGAGCGATATTTTAAGCCCAAGAAGACTTCTATGCCAAGTTTTGTTGCTAGACTATTGTTATATGTAAAATTTTTGGTGTCACAAAAGAAGTAGCACTCACATATAAATTTCTTCAGCAAGAAAATTTACTTCCATAAAAGGATGCAGCTCACAGATGGAACAATGGAGAGTGTACACCTGGACAAGGGAGGAAAAGGGGTACCTATTCCTGACGGAGGTCATCCCTACTGCTGTGTTGTTTCCCTATTGTGTAGGGTTAGACCACACAGTCTAGACCAATCCCAATTGGCTATTTTAAAGAGAGCGAGGGTATGAGCCAAAGTGGCGGGGTGGGTAGTTTGTTGGGATGGATAGTTATGGGTAGGTTAGAGCAGGTATCCAGGAGTGACCTAGGTCAAAGCAGGTGACCAGAGCAGGTGACTGGGGCAGGTGACCTGGATGAGTCAGGACAGAGCAGAGGACCAGGGGAACAGATGTAAACTACTGATTAGAACTGGTGGAAAAGGTTGTTTACTGAAACTACAAGGAATTTGAACTTTAAAATGGAGGACAAAGAACTGAACATACTGACATACTGATTCTTTGAAGAGAAACTTGGAGTTCACTATGTCTAACAATCCCTCATCTCGAATTTTTACAGTTTTTAAAATTTTCTCTTAAACCTTCCTTAATATGTCTTGGCTTAGTTATTCTGCTATCCCTTTGATGGTATCCCTGGTGTAATTAATAAACTGCTGCGGATCATAATAGATGTTATTTATTTAATTTGCATTTTTATTGTCACCTCCAAAAATATTGACTTAAATCCTGTAGCTATTTGATCTCAGGCCTTAAATTTATTTGATAACTCCAATAGTGCTTATATAAACATGGGGGTTAAAGACATTTCTTTTTTTTTTTTTTTTTTACAATCTTTCTTTCTTTGTTTTGTTCTTTCTTTTTCTTTCTTTCTTTCTTTCTGCTTGTTGACAGAACGCTAGGGTGAAAGGGATGGCTAATTGGACTACAGCACAAGTGTTGCTCTAATTACTTGGCAGAGTACCCAGTAACAGTTCCCTTCAGTATCATCACCCATCTGCTTGGGGAAAAACAAGGGCAGACTGATTAGTAAGCTTTTGAAAGGGCTTGGTTTCATTGCACTCTTTAAGTCTTCAAGGAATGCCAACTTTTCCACCTGCGCTGAAAGTCATGAGGTGAAGTTAACTTCGGGGACTGGAGGCCAGATGGCACTCGAGGGCTGACACACAAGGCTCTTAACCTTAGGTAACAGCAGTGAAAGAGTCTTGCATGACTCATCACCCCAGGCTGTGGGGTTCTTTAAGAGAGCTACCATACAGCTCATGCTCTGCCTGTGAGAGAACCACCCAAGTGGAAAGGGGATAATCTGGATCTCTGGCCTGCTTGTTGCACAAGTGTAACAGCTGATTTTGTTTAACATACAAACAGAATATCTAATTCATTCCAGCGAAGCATTTGCGTCCTGATACCCTGTTTTAATTGCTACAGTTTGTTTTCAATCTTTAACCTTTACAACTACATTGGTTTTTATTGTTGTGTAGATAACAATCGAAGGTTTGGTTAGTGGAGAATTTAGGAGAGGGAGAAGGGGGTGCAGGAAGTGAGGAAGCAATGAAGTGCATTTCACAGGATCTTGTGGGTTTGTCCCCTAGTCTTCTGCTCCAATACCATAGAAATGGCTTAATGAAGGGGAAGAACTCTGGGGAGCAGAGATTGTAATCTGTCTGACAATGGGGAGGGGTAACTCCTTTAGTAAAATGAATATATAGTTTTAAGAAACTGCAAGTACTAGTTTTGGTGGTCCATCCTTGCTCTTTAGTGGTCAACAGAACGTTGGACCAACTACAGCATAAAAGCTCTGTATAAAAGGGAAAGACTCCCAGTTTACATTGGGGTCTTCATCGAAATCTTCCCACACTAAATGGTCCCAATTCACTAATGTTCAGTCTGAGGAGAGCCAGGAAGAACAAAGGTGTGTTTTTTTTTTTTTTTTTTTTGAAGTGGAGAGCTGTCTTTGACTTGGCAAGTCCCCAGAGGGTATAAAAAGGCAAGAACTAAATGTAATACCTTGAGGTGAAATTGACTTTTTTACATTAATAACTAGATGGTCAGCAATAGAGCGAAGAGAGAAGAAAGCGTAATAGAATGGATGAGAGTTAAATTTTTCTTAGCTTTAGTTTGGTAGGGTTTTCACCTGGGACTATGGTTCATGACTCCAAATGGGGGTGGTGACTTTTTGACTTGGGTGTGATGACTCCATTCTTTTTTAGCTGTTCGGACTATGGTAAGGTCCTTTCTAGGCTAGTTTGAGCCTTGCCTTCTCTCCAACTTTTGACAAGGACATGGTCCCCAGGCTGATGCTGGTGTGCTGGAAACTCCAACAGTGGCAACTGTGCTAAAAGATCTTTAGTTCTGAGGGAAGGGAAAGTGGAAGATAAACCTAGTATATAATTTCTGAGAAACTGATTTTTTTTTCAAATGTAGGGTGATCAGTAGCAGAATGCCTTTTTGGGGAGTACTTCAGACTCTTAACAGGGTAATAGGCCTTCCTACTTTCTCTAATGAAGGTGGGAGCCAGGAAGTATGATATTTCCATATTATATCCAGTACTTGGGTTAATTTTCCAATGACATGTGCAGTAAAATTAGTCCTAGTATCTGAATCAATAAATACTTTAGACGACCAATTGGAGGCATCTTTGTATAATTAATTCGGATACTTTGGAATGGCCTTAAGCCTGGATTCCTTCCCTAGAGGGACAATTTTTTTTTTAGTTTATTAGTTGTTTTTATTTTTATTTTGTTTTATTTTATTTTGAGATGGAGTCTTCCTCTGTCCCCAAGCTGGAGTACGTGGTGTGATCTTGGCTCACTGCAACCTCTGTCTCCCAGGTTCAAACGATTCTCCTGCCTCAGCCTCCCAAGTAGCTGGGATTACAGGCATGCATCACCACACCCAGCTAACTTTTGTATTTTTTAATAGAGACGAGATTTCACCATGTTGACCAGGCTGTCTATAACCTGTTTGTCCAGGGTATAAATTTCTATGCACCAGTAAACTCTGAGGGCTACGTTACACATTGCTTGGGTCCCCCAGTGGGTTTCTTGATGCAGTTGGAACCAGATTCTCCCCATCAGGGGTTTGCATAACATTTCTCTCTGGTCTGGCAATATCCATTTTCCTTCTGAATTCTCTTTAGCACCTATTTTTATTAGTTTTTAAACCAAAGAAAGCCAAACACTATTTTATATTTGACAATGCTTCCTGTATGATTTTATACAAGGTATGCTAAATTTCACCTTTATTTTAGTGTGCTATTTATGTTAAACTCAATTTTAAGAAAACCTTGTAGAAATTTACCCAAGTTTAATGTCTGACCATAAGGTAGGATTTTTATAGACTCTTTTTAACCCTGTATAATTTTGTTAAACAGCAGGTTAGTGCTTTATTTAAAAAAAAAAAAAAAAGTTGTGCTTTTATTTTAATGCCCAGTTCACAGAAAAAATAACTTGATGATATCCCTTTAACATTGGCCAATATGTTTACACACAGAATATCCTTTATAATTAACATTTTAAAACTTGCTTAAACCTTCAAGACAAAATTTTTTTTTTTACTTTTTTTATGTAGGTAGAAATCCACATTCTAATGCCTCCTTATAATCCTTTTACCTAAAGTATATTTTACTTTCCTTATACACTTTGCATATAAATTATTTCTTCAATAGTTTTACATTCAAGAGGCCTAATTATTTTTTATATTTCTTGAATAAATTTCTTTTTATAACATTTTTCACGACTTTCACAATCTTCAACTTTCTGACTTGTTGAAAACATTATACACATTTCTTATATAAATTCCTTTTTTATAACATTTCTAATGACTTTCACAATCTTCAACTTTCTGACTTTTAACATTATACACATTTCTTGCATAAATTCCCTTTTATAACATTTTTAACGACTTTCAGAGACAATCTTTAACTTTCTGACTTGTTGTAAACATCCATTTCTTTAAACATTTCTTGTCTTTAAGACAAGAATTTACCATGTAAGATTCTTTTTACATAAATTCTCTTTTTTTGTCAAAAATGATAATCTTTCTTTTCCAAAGCAAACTTCTTTCATGTCTGTGGACTAGACTGCCTAAGGCCACAAGATTAGAAATTAGGATAATTTGTGTTACACTGCTAACTTTTAGCAAACAATTGTCATGCCCTAATGCATTTTGGGCCATCAGGGGTTACTGTGTTAAGGACTTTTGATAGAAAGGCTACTGGTTGTCAGTGGCCTCCATGTCTTCGAGCAAGTATTTCTACGGCTACACTCTCGTTTACACTGACAGAAAGATGGAATGGCTGCTTAAGTGTGTAACCTTTCCACCAGTTGGATTTCTCGTAATTGCCAAATGAGGGGGTTTAGCCTGTCTTGTGTAAGCTTTTTGTATAAGTGCTTTATTTTTAGGGTATTAGAGTCTATCCATAGACAAAGACTTCATAAACCCTTGGGGTAAGACTGTCCATAGGTATTGCTATTTTCTACCAGAGTGGGGGTCTTCTCACTCAAAGGCAAATAGGTCCTGGCTGTCCTCTGCCAATGGACAAACCCAGAAGGCATCTTATAAACCTATTGCTGTAAACTACTGGTGATTGTAATAGTATAAGGATTGGGAACAACAGAGTTTAAGAAGCCCATCATAGAGAAGATCTTCAATTATCAATTACAGCTTTTAAATTTACTCTGGCTTTTAAAGGAATACGGCACATTTCTTTCTCTACTACTTCTATCTCTCCCTTTTTCTCTCTCTCTCTTTGATTCTTTGTCTCTCTCTTTTTCTCTCTCTCTCTTGAGTTCCTCTGTTCCTTCTGTCAGTCTTTCTCTTTTAAGATTTTTTCTATTTATTTATATATGTTGTAATTTCTTGTTAATATTTGGCCAATTGTTAGTGACAAAATGAAGTTTTAACATTCCCTGCCCAAGAGGATCCTTGAGACCTAGACCAGCATATTTTCATACATGTTTTCTCAGTGGGCTGCGTTGCTATTGTCCCACCAGGGATCTTCAGCAGAAAATTTTTGATCCGCTGTAGGAACGTTTTGAACAGGGTGGGTGTTCACCTTCCTAGGCTCCCATAGCAGCGCTACAGATCATACATCTTTCTTTCCCCAAGAAGACAGGAAAGGGAAGTTCTGAATACCTTTATTTTTAATTGCTCTATCTCGTATTGAAATCCTTGTAGGGAAGAGTACTCAGCCTGGTGGTGAGTGAGCTCTTGGGATGATTCACTAGAGGCAGGGTTATAAGGAAGGGGACAAAAAGGATAGGAGAAGGGTCTGGGACACCAGCTGCCTTTTCTTGGTTTTAATCCCTTTATTATTCTTCTAATATTTTAACATTAGGCATAAGGGATTATTAGGGGGAATATTATTTTTGCTAGCTTTATTCTTTTTACCTTTACACTACTGGAAGTATTTCCCATTTTGGGGGTAAGACTCAATTTCCCTTACAGGAAGTGTTTTGTTTTGGGGGGTGATGTTTAATTTCCCTTACTGGAAATGTCTCGCCTGTTTTTTTTTTTAACCCCACAGACATTCCAACCAACAAATACTTCACTGACTGCAACTGCCCCCCTACCCCACAGCTTCTCTTGCCTTGGTATGTCTCGACCAAGGAATCAAAACCCCTGACCCCACAGCTTCACTTAACTTGGTATGTCCAAACCACCAAGGAAATACTTTGCCAGCTCCCGGGTGTTTCCTTCCTTGGTCTGTGCACAGATTTGCGTGGTCGCCACGGTATGTGAAGATTCTTTACCTTAGGTCACCAGCCAGTTTCTTCCCACGTTGCTGAGAGTACGGGCTTATTCCTCACACCAAGTTGGTCCTGACTTCCCACTCATGAGGCCACCTCAACGAGGCAGGTAGAGCTCTCCTCCTCATGAGAGAGAACCAGAGACCACTTCTGGAGGAGAATGGGGTCCCTATATGGGCCACCAAGATTGTAATATGTAAAATTTTTGTGCCACAAAAGAAGAAGCACTCAAATATAAATTTCCTCAGCAAGGCAATTTACTTCTGTAGAAGGGTGTGGCTCACAAATGAAAACAGTGGTGAGTGGACACCTGGACAAGGAAAGGAAAAGGGTACTTATTCCTGACAGAAGTCATCCCTACTCCTGTATTGTTTCCCTATTGGCTAGGGATAGACAGCACAGTCTAGACTAATCCCAATTGACTAATTTAAAGAGAGCAGGGGTATGAGCTGGAGTGGCAGGGTGGGTAGCTTGGTGGGAAGGATGATTATGGGCAGGTTAGTGCAGGTAGCCAGGGGTGACCTAAGTCAAACCTGGTGACTGGAGCAGGTGACCAGGGCAGATGACCAGGATGAGTCAGGACAGAGCAGGATACCAGGGAAAAGGTGTGAACTACTGATTAGAACTGGTGGAAAATGTTGTTCACTGAAACTACAAGGAATTTAAACTTTAAAATGGAGGACAAAGAGCTGGACATACTGAAATACTGATTCTTTGAAGAGAAACTTGGAGTTCACTATGTCTAACACTATGATGGTATAAAGGATGTGATTCATATACTCATCAGGGCATTTAAAAAGCACTGGTCATAAACTGGAATAGGACAGAATCTCTCTATATGTCTTTGGAAACTACTGCCTTCCTGAAGGGAGGCACAAAGGGAGACTTAGATTTCTTAACACATGAAGAAACAGTATTTCATAAATAGTGCTTTCATGTACACATACTCTGGCTAACAGCTACTAGCATTCTTTGCTTCTTTCCTTACTTAGTTTCTTTGAACTATGAATCTCTGTAAGTGTTCATTAATCCAGATTCCCACATAAACTTAAAGGAGCAGAGTAGGTAAACCATAGTTAGTTTCAACAAACATTTCAAAGTATCTCATTATGCTTAACCATTACCATCTTTTCTCAGACTCGCTATTAAGATAAACCAGACTGCACATGGAAACTGGCAGTTCATCACATTTTATAAAGTATCTTACTGATACCTATTTTGCTTCCTCTGGATTAGTTACGTAGTCTTCGTTGTGACTTTTTTCTATACTTTATTATCATACATTTAAGTTCTGGAGTACATGTGCAGAAAGTGCAGGTTTGTTACATAGATATACAAGTGGCATGGTGGTTTGTTGCACCCATCAACACATTATCTACCTTAGGTATTTCTCCTAATGCTATCCCTCCCCTAGCTCCCCACTCCCCAACAGGCCCCAGTGTGTGATATTCCCCTCCCTGCGTCCATGTGTTCTCATTGTTCAGCTCCCACTTATAAGTGAGAACATGTGGTGTTTTCTGTTCTTGGGTTAGTTTGCTGAGAATGATGGTTTCCAGCTTCATCCATGTCCCTGCAAAGGACGTGGACTCATCCTATGCTGCATAGTATTCCATGGCATAGATGTGCCACATTTTATTTAACCTGTCTTTCATTGATGGGCATTTGGGTTGGTCCCAAGCCTTTGCCATTATGAACAGTGCCGCAATAAACATACATGTGCATGTGTCTTTATAATTGAATGTTTTATAATCCTTTGGGTATATACCCAGTAATGGGATTGCTAGGTCCAATGGTATTTCTATTTCTAGATCTTTGAGGAATCACCACACTGTCTTCCACAATGGTTGAACTAATTTACACTCCCACCAAAAGTGTAAAAGCATGCCAATTTCTCCACATCCTCTACAGCATCTGTTGTCTCCTGATTCTTCAATAATAACCATTATAAATGGCATGAGATGGTCTCTCAATGTAGTTTCAATTTGCATTTTTCTAATGACCAGTGATGATGAACGTTTTTTCATGTTCGTTGCCTGCATAAATGTCTTCTTTTCAGAAGTGTCAGTTCATATCCTTCACCCACTTTTTTATGGAATTCTTTTTTTCTTGTAAATTTGTTTAAGTTCTTTGTACATTGTTGATATTAGCCCTTTGTCAAATGGGTAGATTGCAAAACATTTTCCCTTTCTGTTGGTTGCTGGTTCACTCTAATGATAGCTTCTTTTCCTGTGCAGAAGCTCTTAAGTTTAATTAGATCTCATTTGTCTATTTTGACATTGGTTGCCATTGTTTTTGGTGTTTTAGTCATGAAGTCCTTGCCCATGCCTATGTCCTGAATGGTATTGCCTAGGTTTTCTTCTAGGGTTTTTATGGTGTTGTGTCTCCTGTTTAAACCATTAATCCATCTGGAGTTAATTTCTGTATAAGGTGTAAGGAAGGGATCTAGTTTCATCTTTTTGCATATGGCTAGCCAGTTTTCCCAACAACATTTATTAAATTGGAAATCCTCTTCCCATTGCTTGTTTCTGTCACGTGTGTCAAAGATCAGATGGTTGTAGATGTGGGGGGTTACTTCTGAGGCTTCAATTCTGTTCCATTGGTCTATATCTCTGTTTTGGTACCAGTACCATGCTGTTTTGATTACTGTAGCCTTGTAGTATAGTTTACAGTCAGGTAGCGTGATGCTTTCAGCTTTGTTCTTTTTGCTGAGGATTGTCTTGTCTATGTGGGCTCTTTTTTGGTTCCATATAAAATTTAAGGTGTTTTTTTCCAATTCTGTGAAGAAAGTCAATGGTTCATGGGGATAGCTTTGAATCTATAAATTACTTTGGGCAGTATGGCCATTTTCACAATATTGATTCTTCCTAACCATGAGCATGAAATGTTTTTCCATTTGTTTGTGCCCTCTCTTATTTCCTCGAGCAGTGGTTTCTAGTTCTCCTTTAAGAGGTCCTTCACATCCCTTGTTAGTGGTATTTCTAGGTATTTAATTGTCTTTGTAGCAATTGCAAATGGGAGTTAACTCATGATTTGGCTCTACGTTTGTCTGTTACTGGTGTATAGGAATGCTTGCGATTTTCATTTATTTTTTATTTTTTATTTTTTTTATTTCGTTTCAGGTTTTGGGGTACATGTGAAGAACATGCAAGATTGTTGCATAGGTACACACATGGCAGTGTGATTTGCTGCCTTCCTCTCCATCACCTATATCTGGCATCTCTCCCCATGCTATCTCTCCCCAACTCCCCACCCCCCACTGTCCCTCCTCTATTTCCCCCCGACAGACCCCAGTGCGTGATGCTCCCCTCCCTGTGTCCTTGTGTCTTTAGTCTATTTTTAAGTTGGGTTGTGTGTTTTTTTATTGTTGCATTTTAAGAGTTCTTTGTATATTT